>JAQGCM010000182.1:0-33422 GCA_034699705.1 Hymenaphorura dentifera
TAACGTCATGGAATGTAACTTGGAAATAGAAGTCAGTACTTCTGCTGATGAAGAACCTATAGTGAAGAAGAGCGGAGATTCGGAAGAAGTACAAAGCTGGAAGTGTGATCATCCACGAGTCAATTATCTGGAGAAAGACATCAAAATCACCGATGGTCCCCTTCCAGCTGGACTGGAAAACGTTAAACAGCTTTTTGCTCAAAATTACAGATTGTATATTCAGGCGTGTCGTCATAGGTAAGTTTGTTGTTAGTTTCGTTCTGTTTACAAGTTGCCTTCAAGAGCCATGTTTGGGCGAAATTACTTTAATACCGTACGAGTTAGCTAAAAACTGTGTCAATTTGATGACTACTTATGCACGTTGAAATCATAAATTAATTTAGTCTATTTTATGTTTCAAGGAAAATGAAAGAAAAGGAGTCGAATGAAGACGATGAACCCAATTATGATTCTGCTTTGTGCCGGTTGTTCCGGAAGTATCAGTATCCTATTCCTAAGGACGACGCCAAAGACATGGCTGAAAATGACGTCAATAATAACGAACCCATGTTGAAAGCTCAAAACCTGTAAATATAGTTAAATGATCAACACTAAATAAACTCTTTATTTGAGAATTATGCATGACTAAGACTCATTTATTTATAATACCGTTGCCCGGTGGTTTAGGAATTTTGATACATTGTTTATTTATAAATTCGATTTTCACTAGCAGCCTGAAACTGAAACCGATAATTAAAGATTGAATTCATAAAATAGATTCACCTATTATTTTTTTCAAATTTGTAGAGTGCTTATTTTCCAAAACAAAATAATTTCTAAGTTTTCACATTGTAAAACATACTTTTACAAGAGTTTTAATCGGCTAGCTTAGATCCAAATTCCAAAAATAACAAATTTCGGTAAGAACTGTTCTCTTGGTTTATAAATTATAACATCGATCATTTACAAATGAAATAAAAGAAATCAGTTGAAATATAAATCTGTGTGAATTGGTTTTACATTTACTCTATTTTTTTTTTGGGCTTTGTCCAGTTTTTTCTTCCGAACACGGTTGGGAGAACTTTTCAATACTAGTTTCATTCTTCACGAATCAATTTTTTGTGTCGATATCTGGTAAAAATATAAAGCAAACATATTTATTTACCGTGCTTCAACTTGTAAAGTGAAATTAATTGCTCTTGTCTTCCCTTGCTGGCAGAGTTCAAACCAAAAATGTCACATTATACAACTATTTTGATGGACAATAATTCTGATCCAAGGGAACCCCATCGAGTCCCCGTCAGCTTGTCCGTGAATGTTCCCAAATCTGAGCTGAAAAAGATTAAAATTGCAAAACCTAACACCAAGGACGCAACCGTAGTTCTGGGATCTGAAAACATTTTGTTTGTAAATCTTGACACAACTACTAAATCCGGAGTTGCTGAAGATCCTCCAGAACCAATTTATTACGGCGTTGACTTTTCAAGCATCATGAGCAGAGACTCTTTGCGCTCCTCTCGCTCTCGTTTTGAGGTGACAAGAATAATAGAATCTTGCAGAAAAACTCCAGATCAAGAAGTATCAGACAAAACTCTCAAAAAGAGACAAAAATTATTTGGCGTATGTTTTGTGACATTGTTGATTCTTTGCGCTGCTTTCCTTATAATCTATCCACCGATCAAGTTTTATTTCATTGATGGAGGTGTCCGCCGTGTTCAAGATCGAATTCCATGTAATAATTCAAAACATGTCTGAGCAATATTAACCTAACTCACAAATCTTTCTCTTAAATATTTCATTTTGTAAGAACTCCGAAATTTTAAGTACACTGTTATTGGTATATGATAATTCTACATGCTTATAAATAAAATGACTTGTCGAAACCAGCTATTTATATAAACACTTCAAAGTTCGGCTAACTGATTTAATTTCTTTCGAGCAAAAAACATCCGTTACAATAAATAAAGTTACTGCAAACTGTACAGCATCAGGTCTCTACGAAAGCCCTACATCGTCGTGATTGATATCTTCGCGAAATTCAAAATTCAACTAAACATTTAAATTCGAAAACGTGAAGTGGACATTTTCGGATAAGTTGTGCAAGAATTCTACAATCTTTTCAGAGCTTAGACTGAGAGTAGCGAGAGCGACAGCGAGTCGAAAGATTTGCAAGCAAACAAAATATGACATCATGGCGTTTGAAATGTAATTTTATTGCAAGTTGTCTTGAATAAAAACTAGATCTTCCGCCGGATATTTTTGTGGACTTTGTGCTGCTATACATGCTGATTGCTGATTGCTGATGATGCATTTGCACTTTTGCAAAAATGTTCTTCGGACATTCCTACAAGAAACTTGACCCCAGCATTGCCAGCATTAGCCAAATAATTCTGAACACATCACGCCGACCGATTGCTGCAGTTTTTTGCCTATACTTTACACTATGACCAATGACTTATGACTCATTACTTTTGTACACACCAGTAATCTTGTCAGAATTGCAGTCATCCTCGGATTAATTAACTTATGAAGGGAAATTAATTGCTCACATATATGTAAGCATTTGTCTGAATATTGATATCTGAACTCTGAAGATCCGAAGGTCTCCAATTACTTTATTTGTTGTGCTGGTGTCGGCTAGTCCAGGTGCCAGGTATAAGTAGGACACTGACACTATATTGTTTTCATATTTAGTCAAAATTGCCTTAAATACAGTTTTACAGAAAAACATTCATTCGTCAAAACTTTTGGCGAAGCTCATTACGGTGAAATATTTTAATATGCCTCGTCTTCGTCCCAGATGAAATATTTCACTGGGAGGCGTGGCAGGGTACGTTACGTTGTAATTTGCACAAAATGATTGAATAGGTCATATTCTTCAAGAAATCGGAGAGAAATCGAAATCACATAGGATGGTCATAATGATTTGCAGTTTCAATTGCAACTGAACTTGCACTTTTTGCAACAACTGCAAGTATGTATTTGAGAATTTATAGTTTTTGCAATCAAAATATGAATATAAATTTCGGCACAATATTTTTTTTGACAGATTGATGAAAATCAAACGATAATCTCACAGTTAGTTGGTGGCAGAGTCGGGCCTTAGCAAACTTAGCATTTTTCACAAGTTGTTCAACTTGGGAGTTGGGTTTGGGTCTACTTGGGAATGTTGAGAGCTTTGAAGGTAATTATTCCCGGTCTACTCAGCACGGTTCAAAAACTAAATTAAATTCCAATGCAATCTGATAATTATTTTCAAAAAACGTTCATCATTTGTTTTGTTGAGTATCGTCAATCGTCCGACTGGCCAATAAATAGTAGAATTTTATAGGTAATTTTACAAAAGTACTACTAGTACTAGTTGGTGGTAGTTTGGTTAGTTAATCTTTATTCTTCATGAATAATTGTTAATCATTTCCTTTCATTTTTCAGTGACAAGACACAAAAAAGGCGAAAATAATGGTGGAAACGGAAGATGATGATGACACCAAAACTAAACTACTGTACAAGGACTGGAACCCAATGCTTGAGGAAAGTTGTAGTTTTCTAAATACGTTCGGCTATGGCGGCTACAATCCAGCATTTATGCTCGCTGGGGAACATCAGCTCAAAACTAACCAAATTCCTTGTCAACACTATGATGGCAAAGGAGACACTTGTTTCAAAAAACAGCACTGTGTTTTTAGCCATGATAAGCTTTTGTACTTGGCCAGAATAACGAGTGAGTGAAACGCTGAATTTGATTTAAATAAATATTCTACAAACATGAAATAAATATTAATGCGGTTATTAATTTATCATTATAATTTAGATAATCCAAAGTTGGGCGTTCCAAAAAGAAACGTCGAAGTTCTACTCGTCCAGCATTTGAAACCACAGCAAAGAGCCCCCGACTCAAAATTAAATGTGGGGATTCTAGGATCCGTGACAGATCCGAATGATTTTTATATAGTTCCGTACGGAGACTGGAGTTGCGCTTGTAAGAAAGCAAATGTGAAAGAACACAAAGGTCAGCATTTTGCACGGTTGGATGGAATTTAGAATTTCTTTTATATTTTGTACGGGTTGAGGAAATTCATTAATATGCTTTTAAATTTTATAAATTAGAAGGAAACCAAGACGATGCAGGAGTTGATATCTTGAGAGAAATGTGGAATGGGCTGGACTACTTCACGTCCAATCCACTGAATCAAATCAACCAATATGTCCAAAATCAACTGGTGGCTGTCAAAGCAGCGCCGGTCGGTGGGTCGAGACAATGGTGCAGAGCAGTGGTATTAGAAGATGTTATGATAGGGGACACAAACGAATTCCCTGTAGCCTCGCTCAGATTAATAGATTATGGTTCACTTCTTGTGGCAACCACTAAGGAAATGATCCCACTTCCCAAACCACTGTTGCGCTACCCCCCTTTGGTAAGCTACTTTAAAGTTCTTTGAATAGTTTGCAATTAAATGTAAACTTGTTCAAAATTTATTCTAGTATCAAGTAACATTTAATGCTACTTGTCAATTTAACTAGTTCTTTGCAGGTAATATTACATTTTCTTCTGTTTGTCCAGGCCTATCGGTGTGCATTGTATGGTTTCAGTCCTGTCAGATATAAATACGGGACATCAGCCAAAAAGAAATTCTTGTCGCTAGTGCACGGTCAAGAATGCATGTTTACAATTAGGCAAACGTAAGTTGATTTAGCGTTCGGCTTTGACCTAAGAGCTTAACACTCAAGGTCTGCTCTAATTTTATATCCAATTTGTGTAATTTTCAGCATCGCCACGGACGAATTTTCTAATGCGGGAATGATATTGAGTCCGTATCTTGTGGATCTCTTAGTTAAGATCGATGGGAAATTCCAAAACATGGGGAAATGTTTGGCAGATGAGGGGTTAGCCTTGGCCTGGCAACCTTTTCCCAGCAGACCATTTATTCTTAAAAGTCTTGACGACGCAAACGGTTTTGGCAGACTTCACACCAAGATGGAGCATTCTCATTTTGAACTTGACCCGAAGATTCCACAGGAGGTAGTGGACATGGAAGTTCAGCGGATTGCAAATTTTCTTGAACGTATCCCAGTCTGCGACAATGACCAGCCTCTAGTACCTGATCCGAAGTGATGTACGATTCGAGCAACAAGTTAATAAGTAGGGAAAATTTCGCATTGTACAAATCCTTGTTGCGTGGGCTTCAATTTGCTGGTTATCCAAAGACTTATTTTTGGATTTCGTCCATCTGTAGTTGGAATTGTTTGTAAATGTTATTGGAATCTTTGCCAGACGGAATCTTGCCTTGTTCGTTCATAAAATAAGAGAAAGCACATAAGAATTATTATAAAATATCATGTACCTGTTATTAGTACCTG
Organism: Hymenaphorura dentifera; assembly: GCA_034699705.1. Classification (NCBI taxonomy): domain Eukaryota; kingdom Metazoa; phylum Arthropoda; class Collembola; order Poduromorpha; family Onychiuridae; genus Hymenaphorura; species Hymenaphorura dentifera. Next base: position 5,338 of record JAQGCM010000182.1, read on the forward strand.
TTGATGAAGTCATTGAAATCGCTGAAACCATTTCAATACTGTACTGTAATCAAAATTAATAGGATAATTTTGAAACGCATTATGCTTGCAAATTGTACCACAGAAATGATTTTGTACAAAACTAGCTGCACCGAAGCTATAAATATTTTACATTATGCATTTACATGTGAACTGTGAAGAAATGAGCATCCGACGAAAACGACGATGATGGATGATATTAAAATGATGGCACTGATTTCGTTGTGAATAGTTCAATATTTGATCATTAGAATGAACTTGAGCTGCCCAAATTGGAATACTCATTAAATAATTTTATTCATAAAAGACTCAGTTGAACCGATAGTTCCGGTTCACAAACGAATAAAATAGAACTAATAATTCCATTTCAAATTTCTTAGAACCGAACCTAGAACCCAAGCTTAGTTCAGATTCAACCCCGGAACCGTTGCGATTGCGACCGCAAAGTGACGTGTGAATTTGTCGTTAATTTTTCAAAATTACAAGACTTATACTTTTAAATGATTTTAGCCATTTTAGTGGCACATTTTTTTTTAAGCGAAGGTTTGCACCTGTGAAGATTCTAGTATTTTTAGAAAGTTCCAGGAATGCAATTTCTGATTCTGAAAATCTAACTTTCTGACTGCCTCCCGATACTCCCGAATGTCCCAAATATCAAAACATTCCAGTTAGCTTCCAATAATTCTTAAATAAACTGTTTTGCGTTATTTTTATTTCTTATTGAACTCCAATAATATAATTTGGTCGAATTCAAGTGCATGAGACCATAGATTTTGCAACTGCAACAATGCAATGCCCGAATTTCAAACTTTCACCGGCACATTTATTGGCAAGTTTCGAAAAGATCAGGTTAATTTGTTCCGGTCGACTAGAGTCGTTCGTAAATATTAATAGGTTAAGGCACAAGGTCAAAGGTCAACCGTAGTCACTCCGTCTGTCGCTTTTAGTTATTTAAGGCTAGCACCTTCCTAGCCGCTAGCTTGGCTCATTTTCGCTAGCATCCAAAACCAACTGACATCAGATTCGAAAAATAATTCGAGTTACAACTACAAGAATGAATACGAATTGGATCATGAGACCAATGCTGATGGTCAATCATACTGTTGGACCAAATGGAGAACAATTTTTCCAAGGGCCTTGGGCGTTCTCAGTCGCAACAACAACTCAAACTCAAGTCCCCTTCCCTTACCCCGTCCCACCTGTCATGCCTGTGAGTGAAGATGAGGAATTTGATACAACTGAAAAATTCATTTGGGCACTCGTTGAGCCATTTCATTTTGCATGCTTTCCAATCACTCCAAGTCCAAAACTAAGCATCCAGGTATTTGATTTTGCTTTTTTACGTAGTTTTTTTTTACGTAGTCCTATTATTTGGAAATTATAAATGAGATTACTTTGTATTTTTTTAGTTACTGAACAAAATCATGAGCTACGCTCGAAACAATAATTTGTTCCCCTTTCTAAGTTTGAAACCTTGGCTACACATTTGTCGAAACAAGTTGGAGTACAGTGAGAATTTCGCTTGGACCTATCTTCGTGTTTTTGATGTGATGCAACAGCAAATGCTTCGATCTGATGGAGAGCCCGGATATTGGGATGGATTGTGTGATACTATCCGACAAAATCTTTGTAATTTAAATTTTCTAATTCTCTATTTGGAGCAGAGTGGACAATGTAATCGTTCATCGTTTCATTCTCAAATTTTGCAGCTGACAAAAACAAGGCATTCAAAGTGTCAACTTTGGGATTCATGCTTTTTCTCTACATCCAGCACAGCTATTCTGAAATAAATTCGGCAAAAGGACGTTCAACTGCCACTGAATCTGAAGATATTGGGGTTGAATGGCAGACGGAGTAAGCCCGTCAATTTTATCTTTATTTGAGAGTATGAAAAATTATGAGGAAATTTCATTTTAGTTTCAAATTGTTTTACTTCTCACAGTTGGTTTTATCCACCTCAGCGAGAGGAAAACTATATTTTGGACGAGCAGGAGCAGCATGATTTTATAAAGGCACACATTGAAGAAATCATAAGGTTCTTGCAATTGGTACGTCTTGATAGCCCAATTATCACGACTTTTGCTTTCGATTAAGATATTCGAACTGCCAAAGGCCCACAGAAATCGTTTATCTTGCCTTCATTAGCTCTGTATTACTAAAGTATTTGTAGACTTGGGTCAGGTTAAATGAAAAAAGCAAATCTTTTTTTTACAGTACGACAGTTCCTGTTCGAGGGTTTCTGGTGAAATTGTTACAACGCTAAATCTCATTCTGGGTGGAACAGTTGATTCGATGCACAGGTATGGTTTTCATAATTGGGGTTTGAGAATTATAACAGGGTTTAAATTTAATATTTTGTGTATTCAGTTCAGGGCTATGTAAAATCGAACAGTTTCTCCTCTTCGACGACGTACGGCAACTTGTTGATTTTAGGTCACAACTGAATGCGGGGTATACGGTGGACCGCCATTTTTTCGTGGAATGGATTAAAAGCGTACTAAGATTGAATATTCTAGGATCCCAAATGTGTTTCGGAAACGAAAATAGATGCACGGTCCGAACAGGAATTTGTGACCATACTGTTACCGATGAGTTCAACCGATGCTGTGGGAACGATCAGCCGCCTCCTCATGAGTAACCGATGCTTTTGTTTTTGAAACACTTTCATTTCATTTCGACAATTTGTTTAACTCGTAGTATTTACCAAATGATCAGATGGTTTTTCATTTCTCAAGTCAACGATCAAGTTCTTTGCAACGACGACGTTGGTATGTTTTCTAACCTCAAAGTTCACCGATGCAATAACTCCTTCATCTACGTGCCTGGGGTTTTTAACTACGTCAGTATTGAGAAATGCTACAAGACAACAATATACCTGGGGTGTGTAGCTAAAATTCTAAAGGTGGTTGACTGCACAGAAATAGTTCTTGTTGGACAAGGACGCCAAGTTATGATTCAGTAAGACAATCATTGCTTTCCAGTCTCATTCAATCTTAAAACTATAGTTCATTTATGTTTTTTACGATACAATTGGGATGTGTACTCTCCAGTGACGCCTTTGGATGCAAATTCAGTTTTCATACACCGTGCCCTATCTTCCTTTCTGGTTGTTTGTCATCAAAACTTGTTTTTGGACCCTACTCAACATTTTATCCGAAATTGCAGGAGCATATGGACTTGGCTCATTTGGGCCCAGAACCGTCACTCTGGTCATCTGTGCTTGGAGTCGGTAAGGGCATGAGCATGAAGTGACCAGCTCTATCAAAACTTCTCTCCTAAACCTAAAACCTATTTCATGTATGTCGACTTATTTTGTTTGATTAGCTGACCAGGATGGATGCTCCTTGGACGTTTCGCATTTGTGGGAGAAGTTGGGGCCTGACACTTTTTGCGATTACGTGTATCCGTTTTCAATGATTGGTGATACTAAAGTGAATCCTGTACCCCTACCGGACTTATACGCTGATGTAAAGCCAAATTTAATTTAATTTACAAAATTTCTGTTTGGATTTTTACTTTCAGTAGTTCCCCACTTTAAAATTGATCAACTTGGCTTATTTTAGCGCAAACAAGAAGTCAAGACATTCTTCCATCAGTGGAAAAAATCTCTTGACTCCTCAGACATAGACACGATGGATCGTCGCATTATTAACGACATTATGTACGAGCGATTTAAGGTAATACGACGTCAGTATTGACCGAGCATTATTACCCTGTGACGTTATAAATGGTTTGCTAGCTCTTGACAAGTCGATTTACTAAGAGCTCTTTAAAGTGAATTGAATTACTTGATGATTCATTTTGTCCATTTTCAGGAGTTTTTGCAGGAGAACAACTTCGATTGCGAATTGGATGCACTCCTGTCTCTAATGTCCGAGGAAGATGTGGAAAACACGAAATCAGTTTGGCCAATCCCAGATGCAGACATCAAAAGCTACCCCAGCGATAAATGCAGAGCGAGGTGTTCCGCCAGCGAATTCGAAACAACTGAGGATAGTGGTTCGGATGTAACTATGCGTGACTCAGGCAGTGACATTGACGATACTTCTGATGATGAAGATAGCGAAACCGACGTGTTCACAGAAATTGAAGAAGCGTTTCGAAATAACATGGAACACAATATGCTTCTGCAAAAGCAGGTTGAGGAGCTAATGACACGTCCCTTGAGTGCAGATTTTGATGCTAGTGGTGATGGCATCGATGATATCAGATTCGATTTTTTCGGATATGACTTTGCCCAAGTTCCGCCACAGACTCGCTGAACGTTATTACCTCTTTACACGATCATCATAATTTACCTGTACCTGCCCTGGACATGCCAAACACCAACTGGTCTTGAGAATTTTTGGGGCTCCAGTGTAAGTTCCGTGTGAGTGGGGATGGGGGGAGTAATTAATCTACGCATCAAGTAAAAGTGTATTGAACTCATGTACGGGTAATTCTAAGAGTTTATTAATACAAAAAATTTCTAGTCATAGATTTGTTGTCTTTGGCTTAATTATATATAGGTATGAATCTAAATTATTTAAAGATTTAGAGACGAATCCGTTAGTGCTGTTCGATACGATACATCCGGATTTTCCTGCACTAAAATCGATTCAACACGAGCTTGTGTTTATTACTATATACAGTTTAGAACAAGAAAGGATGGAAATTCCAATAATGATTGAGTTAGAACTTAAGAAAAGTATGGTTTAAACGATAAATTTAGTTCATTTTTCGCACTAGATAGTTTTGTTTTGAAAAGTTGTGCTGAAAATATAATTATTCTTCTGGTTTAATTTGTTCGCTCACTTGCTTTGCTTCTGGTTTAATTTGTTCGCTCACTTGCTTTGCTGGTTTTGCTTCTTCCGTTTCATTTCCCAAGTGTCGTCTTGCCCTGAATGGTTCGGCAGTACATTGGGTGAACGGATCTCCAGTAAAACCTCTTGGGCACTAGGCAATTTAAAAACAAATTTGAGATCAGTTTCTTTTGAATTTATGCTGTGATGAACTGCACCATTTAAACTTAGTCTTTTTTGTAACGCCCGTATCTAATCGGGAATACGTTTTCAAATCAGTTGCAAATAGATGGTAGATTGTTCCCAGCTTTAAATGCTGCCAATGATAACAAAATTGCGCTGATGAAGTTTTACAACCTGACGCGAATTATGTCATTAAATTTCTGGATTACCTGGCAAACAGCACCGTGATTTCTTTGTTCGCAATTTGCATTGACACCACAAGCTCCTTCGCAAGGATTTCTACACTCAAAGTTCCGACACGTTCTGGAATGTCCACAGTCAGAGTCGCTCAGACATTCTCCGCGATTGCCTATATAATTTAATTTCGACATTATACAGTGGTATCTTAATTAATTGTACTTATGTGGACAGGGTAGTAGTTGGCAGAGAACTTACAATGGTGAAGTGCATCTCCGACGTATCCGGGGAGACATGTGCAAACCGGTCTATCGCGCCCAGTATTGTCGTGTCCGGGTTGACATTGGGCGTTTGTACCACAGGGATTAGGGTTGCAAAGGTCCTCTTCGAAAGAAATGGAATAGACGACATTAATTTGTGATGCATTTTTTGATTAGGAGACACCAAAGAAATTAGCTGTTTCGAAAGTTACCTTACTTCCTGGGTTTAGTTGAAGACTTGTACTGGGTTATTTGTTACACACAAAAGAGAGTTCAGCAAGCATGAATTATTCGCAGACGTATGAGTTTTCCGGTTAGGCAGTACAAGGCGGTGGTACTTTTAGTAGCGGTTGTTAAATTATGTGAAGTCTACTCAAACGACAAGCTAATTCTTCAAAAATCACTTCAAATATTGTTTATGTTGGTGCAACAAAATCGAAATGTGGTCAAGGATAATTTGTACACTTTTTGTATTTAAAAACGAAATGTATCGAATCAAACCTTGACTCGACTGGTCCAAATGAACTGGGCAGTTTCGTGAACAATATTCACAGTTTTTTAAGTCTGTTATACAATTTCTACATTGATTTAGACGGGAAATTTAGTTCACCACTACGACAAAGCATGTTACCAGCAGAATAGAATTGGTGTGAGTCGAAAATTACTTTTTTATACCACAATCAGCTGTATTAATAATAAATCTGCTCAATTTATAAACAGCGCAAATAGAATAATAATATAAATTGTGAGTACAAAGTAGTACAGGAATTAGTGATTTAGGCCCTTTAAATATGATTTATTTCAATACTCAGTCTGATCTGCATAACGCCCACCTGGTGTTTGACGACGGCACGAATCAAATGGATGTCCGGTATAGCCTGGAATCGAAAAACAATAAGTTACGACTTGCAGCTTTTTCAAAAGCTCAAGTTCATAGAAATATGTGAGAAATATGTCTGAATTAGCACCTTTTGGACAACTGCAAATAGCTTTGTGGGACGCACGATCTACGCGACAGTCTGAACACATTAGATATAATAGAGAATAAGAATTTTTCCTTTGCTAATTTTACTCAAAGATTGTGGAAATATTCATGACGGTATTTCATTTACCAGCATTGATTCCACAAGCTCCAGCACAAGGGTCGCCACACTTGAGTCCAATGCAAGCCCTGCAAAATTCGATTCGGGATAGAGGAAATTAAAGTTTTGCAAGAAATCCATTCTAGTTCATGAAATTCCAACAATTATTTTACCGATTTGCTGGACAATCCGAGTGGGTAGTACATTCAGCAAAACATCTGGTGTAGGGGTCTCCCAAATAGTCTGGTGGGCAGCGACAAAAAGCGGCATGATTTCTCACCTGGAATTCGCAAAATTATAAAATAATTCTTATTTATAATAGACGAATTCTCAATGTAAGAATTTCGACACTAACTTCACAAGTTGCGTGTAAACCACAAGCATTGATGCAAGGGTCTTTACACTTGTAGTCAATGCAGGATTGACCTGATGAGCACTCAGAGTCCAATTCGCATTCGTGTCGACACCCGCTCAAAGGATTTCCCGTATAACCAGCTTCACAAGAGCAAATGGCACGTCCAGAGTCAACACGGCATTTTGTGTTTGGTCCACAAGGAGTTGGAAGACACAATTCGTCTGCGAAAAATTATACCTCAAAATTAGAGTCGTATTATTAGCCCGGACAGATTTTTGACCGTTTCGAACTACAACAATCGATGTTGTGTTCATTCATATGACCATCACTATACGCACTACAGTAGATAAACATTTGTTGCAATTAAAATAGTTCAGCATATGGAAATCCACTTCGGTGCATAACTATTATGTACGTGTAAATGTAACATGCTATTGCAGCTATTGGCTATTGTACGGCTAATCATTTCTCAAACAAATTTTTAGCGGATTGTATGTGGGATATCATCCAGTTCATTTGGACCATTTTGAGTCGAAAGACTTGATTCTTGAATTGCATACTTTCATCATAGATTCTGCAGGATCTCGTAGCATCTCCAGTCCAACCAGCCCGACACCGACAAATGGCAACGTGATTGCGAACATCGCACTCTGCATTAATTCCACATGCAGATGTGCAAGGATTGATACATTGGTAGTTTTGACAAACTTTGAATGATGGACAATCACTGTTGGCTGTAAATCAAATGAAAATATTTGTGAAAGTTGAACTGGACAAGTTGAAATGTTTTACTGTTGTACAGTTGCAACTCTTGCAAGTTGCAACGTTGCAAGTCAAACAAGTTTGCATTTGTCATTATCAAGTCAATTAAAAAATTACTGATTGAAAAAAATCCCATTCTCGTTCATGCCTAAACACTTTGAATCTAGAGTCAAGAGCGCAGCTAGCGCATCAATTTTAATTTTTTTAACTGCTGCTAAACCTGTTCCGTAGTCTGTGGAAGATTTTTAAACGTGCACTTGTAAGTCTTGCACCCAAACCAGGAACAATTATTGTTGTGCATCTAATTTTCAAACTGTTTACTTAAATGAAGAGAAAAACGAGTAGTAAGCACAAAAATTCCTAGCACGATTAATTATTGAACAATGCAATGTATGTGGCGCACTATCCGTGTGTGCGCGACCTTTTTGTCTGAATTGTCATTGTAGAATTACTGCAAATAATGGCAGTCCTTGAATTGATTGCAAACACATGTTAAAACAAGATTTCAGAAAAGAATTCAGAAAAAAACAAGAAAAAAAGAGAAAAAATTCAATATCGCAAATGTCACGAATGTCAATGTCCAATGCAACATGCAACCGCGACAACGTTTTCAGAAAACTTTGAAGTGAGATGAATTTATCTCTGTGGAATATGTTAATTCAAATGACTACCTCACGCAAAAGAAAATGTCAATTCAATTCGACATGGATTTGCCAAAATAATATGTTTGACTGCCTCCAGAATTTATGGAAAAATTGTGCAAATTTCCTACCTTCACATTCTCCTCGGGTACATCCACGATAAGGGTCCCCCTGGTGTCCTGGAAGACATCTGCAAACCGGTCTATCTCCATTACTGGAACAATCGGCATTGTATCCGCATGGGGAACCAGCACATGGATCCGGTGCTCGGGATATCAGAGACCTTATAAAATAAATATAAGATAATTCAACTATTTCTGAACAACACTAAGAAATTAGAAATGAATTAATATATTGTTTCGTCTTACGCAGGAGGTGAGATTGAGATAATTCGACGTGCAACGATTGGTGCTGATTGTCTACAATGGTGAAGTGGATCACCGCTGAATCCTCTTGGACACTATAAGAGTGATATCGTCAGCGCGAATTTCGTTTATTCCTTTGTAGCTTTACCCTTCAGGTGAAACTTAAGCAGTTAAATTATTTCTAAAGATTACTGAACAAATACCTTGCAAACTTCACGATGATTGTGGGATTCACATTCTGCGTTAATTCCACAGCGTGATGTTCGGCATACTGAAATGCATTTTCCAGAAGTGCATCGCTCTTGAGAACGACAATCTGTGTCATAAGTGCATTGAAGGCCACAACCAGTAATTGTATCAGGTTTTGGGAAATATCCAGGAATACATCTGCAAATTGCTGCTCCGGCTGAATTTACGCTGCACTGTGTGTTGGGCCCACAAGGTGTTGGGTGGCACGGATCAACTATTTTTTTATTCCAAGCATTTGTACAAATCCATTGCAATTTAGACCCATATTTCTGAAGTGCGGTCCGAGGTCAAGCACGATTGTCATCATCCAGGCATTAGTGTTGGAGTTGGAGTCTTTAGCTGTTAGGTTAGGTTGCTCCAGAGGAATGTGACGACAAGTTTAACATTGTTATTAAACATTAACTTTATTACAAGTAAATGGAGGAGACATACGGCACAAGGCACAAATTGCACACTTTTAGTAGTACAAATCTACTGGCACTACTAGTTAGAGTTTAGCAATGCGCATATTGTTAGAAAATTAAATAAATTAAGACACTAATTATTAGTGTACAGAGCAATTCAGTTGAGTAAATTGGTAATTTAGCAGTAATAGCTTACAATGCTTAATTATTTTAATAGCAACAATTTATTATTCTACTGTAGTGCAGTGCTGGCTGACATTAATTTGTTAGGCGCAATTGTTGTTTTGGAATTTCAAGCAGAGGTCAATCCAAGCAAAACTGGCAACGATTTGTCAAGTTAAGTGAATTCCTAGAATAGAAAGACTTTATTGTTTTCCTACCATGTGAGTATTGAGCGTATGACGAGGAGAATTGAATTGCCAGTAAGACGAATAAGGGCACAAGTCTTGTCGACATCATGATGAGTAGTAGTACTTGGTTGGTTGGCTGCAGATTTGATAAATTATGCACATAAATTACATGGTCTTTAATTTTGAATCCTCAAACCACTTATTATTGTCAGCACTGTTCCAGAACTAATTATGTCATTTCTGGTGACATTCCTTTCACAAAGCTCAAATTATTTGCTCCAGTTTAAGACTATGTGTTGTTTTATTGTGTTTGTGATATTTTCATTGTAACTAAATCGCTTAATTGTTCAATTCTAATTCTTATTTTAGTCTAAATTATGGGCTTCACGACAGTGAAATTGAGTGGATGTGCGAAGTGAACTTATGAGAACTCGACTGTACTGGACTAAAACTGCAAAATTGCAATTGCTGACTATGCTGAGAAGCCTCCAGCGCAAATCCAACTCCAACTATTTTCCACTGCTTACAGTTAATTTAGTAAGCAGTCATGATGGCAAGTAGATTTTTTGTGGGTCGTGTGAAAAATCACGTTTAAAACAAAAAAAATTAAACATTTTTGCGATATGATGCCTTCTGAATGGGAAACTTGGCTCTGACGATTGCAATTATTGTTAATGTTTCCCACCTCACACCTGTCTGACCTGGGATGCAATGTTCCAGTCAACATAAATTCAGCTAAACAATAACATTTTTGAATATCTCCATAATTTGGATTGGACTCCTTCCTAAACCTTACCCTATATTGCAATTTGCACTCATATTTAGATCGGTGCACGTTTGCCTTGCATAGGAAATTGTTGCATAACACTGCTTCTGTGGATGCTTTTCAGACTGACGGATGAGTGATGACTTGCTTTGAACATTATCGTGAATGCGATGATGTGATTTGTTTGCGTTATGAGTGTAGTACACTCAAGTTCATTGGAAGAAAATTTAGAAAATCCCCAGTTCCTCGAATTGTTTGTTGCCCAAAGTTAGAGATAGATTTGGACTAGCGTATTGAGTAACAGGAGCTCCAGATTTTTAGAATCGTCAAACTTCGCATAGTCAAAGTGAATAAATATTTGATTTGACAAGTTCAACCAATAGGAACTCTATAGAATTGTTGCATTATTTCAAGTGAATTATTCTGAGTGGGAAATCCGTTTCGTTCGTGCTCTTCTGCGAACCTGACGGAGTGTGAATTGAATGTGCAAATATTTAAGTCTGCAAAGTTATAATACCATATGCCAATGATGTAACAAATAAATTCTGGAAATGAAAAGATGCTTTTATGATTTAGCAAGCAGGGATACAAAATGCGGACGTCTGCTTCCTAATAACATTTCTACACTTTCAAATTTGCAAGTCTAAATCCAGAATGTTGACTTTAATGAATTTATTTCGTGTTTACTTCGTTCTGACTTCTGCTTTCTTGCAAAATTTGATTTCATGTGATTTAGACTAAACAAATTCCCCAAAAAAGTTCTTTATGCTGGAAAACTTCGATTGCATGCTTTCTCCATACTCCGGAACTTGCCATTATACGGATTAAACACTTTAAAGTGGTTTTAGCTGGTTTCCAATTATTATTCAAGTCTGACCAGAGTGCAATAGCCTAATGTTTTGTTACCTACCCAAGATCCTAGAATTCCAATGAAATTGAAAGAAAATGAAACTCACTTGTCACTCGTTTGGGAGAAGTTCCCAGTTCCCGATTAAAAATCCGTTTGAACTTGCACGAAACAAGTCTGACAACAGAGCAATTCTGTTGTCTTCTTCACTTCAACAAAAGTTGGCTCTAATTAGTCGACAATGTCACTGCTGAATCTTCTGAAGAAAACTAGTTAGCGAGACTCGATGAACCACGGGTATTTATAAGAAGCTCCTCAACTCACATAATTTTTGTTACCCTTGGACTAGACTCTCAAGCCTCATATCATATATTCACAACAGGTGAGGGCATGCTGCAAAACATTCAAGATTCAAGACAAAATCTTGGATCTTGACTTGATCTTTATCACCAACAATTTAAGATGACAATCCCCTCCTTCAAGATTAACAAAATGCAATGCAAATTCTCTAAACTTGAATCCAATCATAAGCTTTGAGTCAGGTTGATGAGGTGAGGTTAGATGAGGAGCTTAGTTTTCTTTGCCAAGTGTGAGTTTTACTTTGCATGCATATATTTTGCAAAGTGCAGATGAATAACACAATTAACAGGAAAGGAATGCAGTGATTGTTGCAAAATACAGATGAGCTTTGTAGTCATCAATGCAGAATGCAGAATGCTGCTGGCATGTAATTCAACTGATTTAACGTCAATTACATCTAATGATCAAGTCAAGTCCTGGAATCCCACGCAAAAATTTCGAGCTTCTTGTCCTTGGTCTGTGGACATATTTGGAGATTTTTAAATTGAGTCTCACTTTCGCACATGTCGCACGAGTTTAGAAGAAGGTGTAGTCTTCCCAAACATTATAACAAGTCAATGTTAAAACTAGATCAATCGCAAAAACATGTTTTTGGCCAATGAAAAAAAAACAATGGAAAATTTGGTAAGGAACGAATCTGCTCTAAGCAAATATTATTTAACAAATTACAAGGGGAGCTGATATTTAGTTACGTAAAGATATTTGCTTGCATGATTGCGATTACAATTGTAATTGAAGCCGAGCAATCTTGGAATATTTAGAATAAAGCCCGTGCCATTGAAATTTTGTAGCCTTTGTCTATTTCGAAGCATTTTTCTTTTGCAAGAATAATCTATAAATTGTTTACAACTGGAAATTATGGTGTCCATCAGTCCCCAAGTCTCATCCAAGCGCGTGCAGAAACGGGGAAGTGTCAATTTGCTTTTATGTCTAGCATGCACTCTTTTGTTTACGTAAATTAGGCACGCTGACAAATGAAGTAAATCCTTGAGTTGAATTTCTACAAGGAATGAAGAAAGTTTTGTGTGACAATTTAACGATTAACACGAAAAACAAATGCTTCATAATTCCAAGAAGATTACATGTGCACTTCACGGCCAACAATAGAGCCAAAATCAATCTTCAGTCTTTACTCATCTGCACCTCAGAGAATGTTAATTAGGAAGCTCAAATTAATTATTTTTAGGTGCCTAGCATGGTCACATGCCTGCTCTAAACTTTTTATTGAGCACGCAATCTTGCATGCAAAGTAATTTGTTTTAGTTTGAAGAAAACCCTAATACGTGCATTGCATGGTATGCAAGAAATTGAAATCAATTCTCGATCCAATAAAAATCATACACAATACTTTGCTTTAAGGTCATAACAATGACGTCGTAGTGAGTAGTTGAGATGAGGATTTGAACAGGTCTTCTTTCTGATCGGTTTTAACACGTTACTCCACTGCCCTCTTGAATAATTGAATTTAATTGCTATTAAAATGATGATTTTGGACTTGACATTGTGTGCGCGCGTAGCCTAGCGCATGTATGTATCTTTGTCAAGGATATTTGTCCGGATAGGAAATTCGGGTGGAGTCATTCCAATCGACAAGAATTAAGGAGGCATCTTTTTCTTAAAATGGAATCGCCTTATCTTTATGTTTTACGTTTGGTTTTTTATGGCGTGTCAAAATAATTTTAATCTACTACCATTTGACTTCATGGCCCACCTATTAGCTAGTTGTTTGATCACACTCAAAATCATCACCGCCCGAAATCTTCATCCAATTGTTTGTTTCATTGTTAAATTTATTCCTCTCTGTTGCTGGCTTACTATGCTTACTGGTTACACAGTTTAGTTTGTATTGGTCTGACTCCAATGTTTCATAAATGGAATTTGTACTCGTGCCGTGTAGCAATTAATTAAAAGTCAGCGTCAACGTATGTAAATATGCTGACAATAGTATCAAATTTGTCTGGATTTAAGCTCAGCCTGCAGGTCCAAACCACACGGAAATGCTTTGTCTCGAAATAATTTTTAGCTGGTAGATGAAGAAAGAAAACTAATTTGAATAATAAAGTGGAAAGATTTTTAATTTTTCAAAAAATCAATAAGTTATACAAAACATATAGAATAGTTCGAATTTTTCAAAAAAATTATTATGCAGGATGACGGAGGATAGTACATTATGTAACATGTTGCCATTGCATTGTTGCAAATAAACAATATCGTGGCCAGACTAGATATAAATATGTATAGACATAAAAGAAACTAAAAAATTCACTGAAAACTGAATCCAATCTTCTTCACTTCTTCTCGGTGTTCACCTTCACTCTCACAACAACTTTGTCATTCGTTCGAACTACCAAATACATTTCGAAACATCACATTCCTGATATCACGCCATTTTCATCAAAATTCTTTTCCCTTTCCCAACACGACTTCGCATAAAATGCATTTGAATATTTTGAACAGAAATATATGAAGTAGTTTTTGGCAACTTTTAACGTTCACGTTCTACCACTTACAAGTAAGTATTCCTCTCCTTTTGGAAATTCAAATTCAATTCAATTGGATTAGAGTGACAAATCGGGAGGCATACTACTTAGTAGTAAGACAAATTACGGACAACAATGACTGTAGTTACGGGTATACAAATAACACCAAAACAACGAACGATTTTAATTTACATTATTTACATACTGATCATCAGACTTTATAGCTTCCGTACACATTGTAGTTTGTAGCTAATTGAATTAGCTGTGTGTCAAGTTGTATCCTAAGAACACTCATAGAACATATCTTTTTCTTAATATGTTATACTATCATATCCAACAATACAAGCTCTAATTATAAACAAAACTAAAGATAAAATCATTAGCTCCACTAATTCACTATGCACGTATAAATTCCTATCAGCTAAAAATATAGAATTCACATAAAATATAATATTAACTTATGAGGAACTAGATATCCATGCGCAAATGAGATTAAAATTATCTAATTTTACAATACACATAGTATAATTGTAATAATTGAGATTACGGAATTCGATATGATTTGTTACTCTCTTAGCACATTTTTTAAGATATATTTTATATCATAAGTACATAGAATTTAATTTTATATTAATTTTCTAATTTGACAACTTGTCAACTTCTTAGCTAGCTTAGTTAGCTAATTGGCAAAATTTGCCTCAGGTTTTTGGTAAGTTTGAATCACAGGATAAGTACATACATTTAATAAATTTAATACTTTGTTCACAATGAGCGGCGAGCATTTTTAATTGTTGTTAATGTGCGGTTTAGTGCAGTGTAGTGCATTGTAAAGTTGTAAAATATGAAGACACGGGGTGCGTGGGATGAACTACTTTATTATATAAATCAATGATCTACGATAGAGGCGTGTCTACTTTTAGCATAAAATTAGTCCAGGTGAGAAGAGAAGAAAAAAATTAGCCCCACTTAAGTCGAAGTTAGACGACTGACTGTTGCTGATGTTCGTTCCATAAAAATCTTGGCATTGAAGATTATGTCATCTTGACTCGATTCCAGAACTAGGTTTGGACTCCTACATATGTTAAGCAAAGGGTTTCTAATTAAGTAATAAAGTCTCTTGCCTACGTTAAATTTATCTTAACAAAACCATGGCTCTGATTACTGCATACTTCTAGTCCTTAACAGGAGCGAATTTTAAGAGCACGAATGATATTACTAGCGCTACTATACAAATATTGTAGAATTATGCAGACCTTCAAATCACAACTTTCTCTTTGGTAAACAAAGAAGATTTGGAACACATGAACGTATAGAATTTATAAAGGTTCTACCACGAATACTTTCACTTACAAATTACTCTAGAATTATGCTGAACGAGGTCTACCTCAAAATTTTTACATTTTCAGGTGATTCCCGGATGTAAGTTTGCGGACTAGAAATCGCATTTAGAGTGAATTAATGTTCAACGTGAGTCTATAGTTTATGCACAACAATTGAAATTAGCTAGTAGTCCAATTTCAGACCATCGACTCGCGCTTTAGTGTAATTTTCTACAATTTCGAGATTGGAAAAGCACAGATATTTCACTTACAATGTAACTATTTGAGGTGTAACCCCGACCATTTCGAGATAATCCATACAGGGCGGTCGCAAAAATTTCTAAAGGTCTGGGCAGTAATTTGGCCAGGGCATCCCTGCCAAACATTCATAATCGCGGGTTAGATCGTGTAAACCCCCTATCTGGTTTTGGCCCTAATTGATTCAAAGAAATTGATCGGACACATCAAATTAGTTACATATGTTATCAATTTTGGCAATAGTGATTGCATACAAATATTTTGGTGCTTGCATTAAGAGTTTAGTTAGCTACGACTACATCCAACTATTTATAAGTAGAAACCGATCTGAGAACAGGATTTTGTGTACACTTTAAGGAGGACCGCAGTAATCCTACTAGAACTACACGTCCTCTTCAATACAAAAAGAAGATTTAGGAAATACTTTGACCATCCCCCTCATCCTTGTCACTTCTTTTGGTCGAATTCGCTTCCATGTACCAGCGACGAAGAGCGGTCAGAAGGACACAGGAAACGACGAGCATAGACCCTAAATAACTGTACCAATCGGGTGTGTCATGGAGTAGCGTGATTTGGTAGAAAAATGCTAGTACGATATCCATAGTTCGAGCTACAGCCACCGGACCAGCATTTTCAACTTGAAGAGCTTTCGTCAATAGAATCTGTCCGAAGAACCCACAAACCCCAATGGCCACGCACTCGACAATACTGAGCCAATTGGTTGGCACCGTGAAACCGTCTAAAGCTATGGTGAGCACTGCCCCGAATGAAGTCTGAAATTAGAAGACAAAATGAATTCATAGATGATGACAAAACTGTAATGGAAATCCTGCAAGAATCATACCAATAAAGTTGAGAACCATAGAACGGTTACAGCATAGTGAACATGTTTGAGTTGCCGGAGGACAATGAAGGCCAATGCAGTGAGCATCGACGCTGCAAGTCCACTCGCGGTTCCCGCGATCCCTTCCCAAGAACCAGAGCTAATGAAGCCAAAAGATGGTTTTGAAACGAGGAGGACTCCAAGAAGTGTGAGGACAATCATAGCAACGTCAAACCAGGAGCAAAACTCCCCAAGACACACACAGGCAAAAATCGAGACGAACACAGGGGAAGTAAATATGACCGTCGCGGCATCCGCCAAAGGAATCAAATGAATCGAGGCAAATGACATAATAAGGGCGACTGAACCAAGTACAGCTCTGGCCAACAAAAGTGAACGACTTCCTTTGGGCCCAAAAAAACTGTTTCCAGAAGAAATCACAATTGGAGCAACGAGAATCCATTGAATAAGGCCACGGACCGCCAACAATTCCATCGGATGAAGCACCGAGACTTTCACGATCAGTGCGCTGGTAGCAAAAAATATGCATGAAATGGTCGCCAGAATGATCCCATAGGAGCATACTGGGCGCCGGGGTTGAGGCTCGCTCAATTCACATTTTCTCGGTTTCGGTTCCTGACTTCCGACGGGTATTTCATCGTTATTGTTGCTTCGAATACTGCTGGGCTTGACCGCAGTCAAGAATTGATGAAAGCCCCCCTTTTTCGCAGGTCCCCTGATGGGTAAATACAAGTTGTTAGCATTGTAGAAAATGAACAAAGTCAAATTATTATTAATTATTTATTAATTGTTCACCTGATGAGTAACGGCGCCCTGTCTCTAGTTCTCCCTGGATCATTATCCACCCCAAAGTCTTCGGCCGCAGAATGGAAGGGACTACTGCTGGAATTACATTCTGCTTCATCATCAGCCTCCTCCGTCAAACCAATGGCGATCATTGAATCTTGATATTTGCTAAGGCCAAAAGTTGCAGCATTCCCAGTACAATTTTTGGGGGCATTTGAGCTAATGTTTACAACAGCCATTGTGGACGATATTGTGTTCTGAAGAGAGGTTGAATTTTTTTCAGGAAAACCTTCGTAGCTTCGCAAGTTGAGACTTAAATGCAAATTAGTCGTGGGGGAACAAGGAAAGTAAGTTTGATGTAAAAGACTTCTAGCCTCATCCGAGTGAACAAAATCTTCTATTTCATCATCTTCCTCGTCATCAAAAGTTTGCCCTCCTTTCGCGGTGGTCGTTTGGCGTTCTACGACAGCGTTGTTGGTTTGACTGCTGTTGCATTTGGCAGGTTTATCCGCCATATCTTTTACGAGCTCATGTCGAAATTAGTAAGATCTATCATTAGATAAAAGTACAACTCCTCCGTGAGCAAATACCTGTGTAAATAAAAGTTAGATCGAGTTGAAGGTCAATTATTTAGTGCCGCACTTAAAAAAAAGCAATTACTGGGAAAAAATAGTGGCATTACCTATTGTGCGTTGTTCTCCAGCAGGCATAATTTATCGCAGATCTTGACTATGTTCTTTGGCTGAAAAATATTCCACCACCCTTTTTCTGGCTTGTTGCAATAACTCCATATGCAAATATTATGCCAATCGTTGCTTGCCCACCGCCTTCATCATCATCTTTTTATTATTTTCACAATGGTCTCGCTCAGACAGCTCCATTTTTGTGACCCAAAAAACTATTGAAGCAAAAACAAATGTGACACCCACGCCCAGTTAGCATTGTTAAATAATAAACCCACAACTTTCTTTGAAATGGTTTCGATTTGCTGATGAGAAGTTAAGAAATAAAGAAGAGTAATGGGGGGGGGGGAAGAGTCGAAGAAGAATTGAATATTCTAGGTGAACTCCTACGTAGATGATTTCGACATTCTGAAAGAGTATAATGCTTAGATGTTAGACAGCCTATCTGGTAGCTTCACTCTTCAAAGAAAATCCCAGTTATTCCAATCTCTTTCGCTGATGAGCACCTGAACAACCAAAATTCAAGTTGATTAGATAATTTTCCCAAGGATCCTAGCCGATTAAGCCAATCCTCCTATTAAGACTTTTCGATACACTAATGGTCTAGGCTAGCTTAATTTTTTAATGAAACTTGATCAGAAACTAAAAGCCCGCAATTCAAACAATGAATGAACAGCAAATCAATCTATTTCTGCTGGTTTTATTTTGAAATGTCTTTTGTATTGATTCTGGAAGTGAACACGCTGGAGTCACATTTCCTATTCCACATTCGATCATCGCCAATATGTGGGCAACCAGAACGAACAAAGGGATATTTCTACACACTGTGACAGTGACAACTGTGAAAGCGCCGTCATAAAGGTATCTTTGATAGATAGAAAATAATGAGCACTACTGATAGAAATAGAAAATAATGCGAACTTTCTCTGATAAAAGTAGAAAATAATGAGAGCTTTCTTGTGACAAAAATAGAAAATACGAACAATTAAACGAGGTGCGTACGTTTAGCTGCCTAAATGTCACCGGTTTTGCCCATTTGCCGAGAATGGGCTTATTTCCCTTTCTTGTCAGCAATGATATTCAAGAAATTAAATTGATTTCCGGCGATTGGAATTAGTCAATGGTGTTTGTTGTATACACTCACTTGCGAAACAGGCTGAACGACTTATATATTTTGAATTTTTGAAAACGCCAAATTAATTAGTACCAATACCAACTACCAACTTCTTTCGGAATAAGTGATGTCTAGCTATTCGTTACTGAATGTGAGGAAATTTAGAAAGCGACTTTGCAAAACGGAGAAAATCGACTAGCCAAACAGTTCAATGCCAATGTTGGAGGGACCTGCACAAGTGCGTGTCATCATTTGTTGTAACTAGATTTCCTTATAGAAATTTCCTTATCGAAATCCATTATCTCCTGCTGCGAAATCTGAAGTGAAGTACACAAGGTCTTCGGTCTTGATCGATTTTCATTTATTCACAAAAATTGAATTATTAGAAATCCTTGGCAGGTAATACCTTTGTAGATTATTAAAACCTAACAATTTGATTGGCACTCGTTTCCATTTGCACTTTGAACAAAAAAGAAAAAAAAAACTTATTTGCAGCCATTGCAAAATTCAACCGAATTTTATTTTAGGTTCTGAATTCTGAAAAGAAACGGTTTAATTGGTATCTTTATCGTTCTTTTAAGATAAGATACACGCTGTCCCTCTCGAACTCTAACACCCACTTGATAAAAATACATACGTACTTCCTCCAGATTAAAAATTGAATGTACTATTGCATCGACTCAATTGCCAAATTAGACTCCTAAACCTTTATTGTGCTCACTTGAATCATTCGTGAATTATATATTTGGTCATTCTACGCAAGTACTGACCGATCGATGAAGAATTTCTGTACTCCTCCTGGAAAATTAAGTCGAGTTGGATAGAA
The DNA here is from genome assembly GCA_034699705.1 of Hymenaphorura dentifera. Lineage (NCBI taxonomy): Eukaryota > Metazoa > Arthropoda > Collembola > Poduromorpha > Onychiuridae > Hymenaphorura > Hymenaphorura dentifera. The sequence continues at coordinate 25,248 of JAQGCM010000182.1, forward strand.
CATGAAATTGAATTGGAATTCAGTGGAGAACTTAAATATTCTTCGAAGGCCAAACCAAACGCCATGGATACAAGGATACAACCTGCTACACCAAGAATGCACACGAGCATACTTAAAAACATTTTCACAATTCATCCTTCTTTCACCAGCCATCACTATTCAGTGAACAACTTTTTTGTTTAATATTTATTGAAGTTTCCTAACCCAATTCGTGGAAAGAGTACAGAGAATGCAACAGTTAATTTATTTGATGGATTGCTAAACCCGACCGGGTTTCGTTGATATACAACTTGGACTTGGACTTACTAAAAATCGATTTGCCACGTGTTTTGATTTAAAATTGTGGTTTTGGGCAGTACACGAAACAACGAATGTTTAGATTCGACTTCAATTTGGGTTGGTAGTAAATTGCATTTAATGCTAACTGTGATTTAGGATTTTGAAATTTTTTCGGAGTGGCAAGAGCAAATTTGAGCTTTCGCTAAAATTATTTTTAGACCAAGCAATACTGACTGTACACTGTACAGCATGCAACATGCAACCAATTTGCTCAACTCTTGTCATAAATAAACGACGCGTTTTGTCTAAATGCAATAGGGCGGATCGATTTATTTGACAAACCTAAAACCTTTCCACTTTCCAGAGGAATGCAAAGGCAGGAATTTGATTTATTTGCAGAAATTTGATTTATTTGCATTGCCCTAAACGCAGCTGTGGAGAAGATAAAAGCTCATGGACGTAAAAAAAATTCTGGAAATTACAGATGAGCTAATATGGTTATGGTTATGGTATTACAGCTTCGGAATTGCCGGAATGTGTTCATAAATGAAATGAACGCGGCTTAAGTTTAACAAAACAGATGTAGTTTTGCCAACTTTCGTTGCAAATTGTGCATTCATGGAACATCTAACTGAATTACTTGAAGTCTGATTTATAGTTTGTACGTTTTACCACTGCAAAATTTCCAAACATAGATATTCTAGAAACAATTTAGTTTCAGATTTCTCTCCTTGAGTTGTTCAAAAAATACAGGTCTCTGAATAACATAGAAATATTATACAGAATTAGAAAATGCAGAATAAATTCCAGGAAACTGAGCCGACCTGTCGCCTGAGCGTAAACAAGTTGTGGTTCAAAGTTCAAATTATTTAAAAACAAGATCACAAACTGTTTGCTTGATGCTGCTGATACTGATCTCCTTCTTCCAAACAGTTTTATGTCAACTGCAATTTTTTGACACAAGTGGCATAAATCTTAATAATCTCTCCTTTGTCGCTGAAATGGTTGACGCCTGAATATTTACTAAACATTTTTAGACCAAAAAATAATATTGAGAAAGGCCAAAGTTTGACAAAAATGTAGTGATATGGGAATTTCAAGGAATCCAGAATCGAGAACCGAGCTTTGAATAATCTGTTGTTCCTAAAACTCTGTGATTCAATCGAAAGTCATCAAAATTAAATAATCTGATTCAATCTTGAATGTCACAACCGACTGACTATTTATTCGCCTTGAGGATTTTGCAAAGATCTGCTGAGATAGTTCGAGAGTATGCTTCAATTATTGGCTTACTCTTTCTTAATGTGTCTATGCATTTTTCATGATCAGAATCATCGATCCATGGAATAAAGGTTGCGCTGGGTCACCTTGACATGCAAACGCAATGGTACAATTTTTATGCTTAAATTGACACTTGACGTCACAAATGGAATATTTTAGTTACTCTAAATAAATTGTGATATATTTCTGAATATTTTATAAGGACTTTAAAACCGAATCAATGTTCTTGACTATTAAGCCAGAAACTATTTTTAAGCTCCCTTCATCTTGTGTCGACGTACGAATTTAAATATGTGAACGCACTGATTCACACCGCCACGACAGAATTTTACGTAGGTATGATACCGTTCAACACAATTGAGCACACGCTGAAGCCATTGCATTGCCTGCCAGTCAACAAATCAACAACAACCGTTTACAACAAATTAAATCAATTTTTTGCAAATTTTTCGCGAATGCTCCGGTAAAACATATAAGTTCAAACTAACACATATTCCAAGTTTCTATTCAAATCCCAGACCACAAAAAAGTGACAAAAGAACCTTTCTCCCCTTTTATTAAAGTTTGAGCCGACTTCATTTACTTTTCATCCTACTTTCCAACTTTTACTCCATGCAGCCAAAGATTGCTTTTTCAACTTTTTCCCCTCCTCGTTAGCATTCAAGTTTATTCAAAGGTAGAAAAATTAAAAAAAACTTACTCAAGTTTGTGTTTCTATGAATGTCGGCAACGCCAGCCGTCGTCGATGCCAGTTGGATTTTGTTAACTTGTTCGGTCCGCTGCTTTTAAATTTTGGTTGAATGACGTAAGCACTAACAATGTAGTCGTAGTGGGAAAATAATAAAGAGACAGAGACAGAAAATTCTAAGAAGAAAGTTGTAAATGAACTAAATTGAAGGAAAGCTGAAGCTCTTAGGTTTTGGCTTGTTTTAAGAAAAACTAGAGAGTGAGTGTTGTTCTCTCATTTGAATGAAACAAAATAATAAGAATTAATGGAGTTTTGTTTAGAGTAGAAAAATCAATAGATGGGAAGAGAAATGAGAGAAGAAGGAAAGGTGGGAAGGAAGAAAGGAGTGAGTAGAGTGAGTGAGTCAGCGGAGTGAGCGAGCGAGTAGAGCAAAGAGAAAGCACTAGTCGCCAACTCGCCACATATTTTGCATTTCACTCCGCCGACTAACTCTATACATACACTTTCACCTCAACTACCTATTACGTACGTACACTCAAAACTCAGCCAACCATTTTCTCCGACTTATACAGATTCGCCCAAAGTATGCAGAAACGGTAGAATGTCTAGAGGCGGTTAGTCTTCCTCCACCGTCTACAATGTCCATTCGACTATTTGTACATCACTATATCGCATCAGTTCCAGCTCTAAGTTTGATCTCATTGTCAAATATAGAATTCGCATTATACGCCGACTACCTTAAGTCAAAATTACAGAGCTTGACGTTGAGTTGAGATGGTCAGCCTTTTGTGATATCGAAATGTATGTATTTTGTAGGCTAGGTAGAGGTAAATTTAGATTTGGCAAGTCATATTTGCGTATAAACCTTCCCACATCCAACATCTTACCAGGTTACTCTGAAATCTTTTTCTGAATTTCTGCAATAATCTGGTATTAGGTTTTAATGGATGGAAGGGAAAGTGAGATCTGTAGGTGTATTGCTGTTTGCGAGTTTGCAAGTCTATTCTTTATGGAAAATTTCGATTTATAGAATTGCAAAATTACTCTAAAAGCTTTTAAGCTTAAATGCAGATTTAATTTGCAATCAATGAATGATTATATAAAATTTCTCTGTGGTATGGATTACTTCCTCTTAAAGATCGCTGGTGACAGCTAAATATTCATTCTTCGTTGAAATAAGCTGATAAAAACAAAAGAAAATCTAGAGCTGCCTTCTCAAAAAATCTAGCGCTGCATGCCCACGTTGACGACTTCTGTGAAGTGCGAACGAAGGAAAGCAACAGGTTGTATTTGATTTTAGCATAGCATAGCTGCACTCAAAGATGGTGAATCTAAAGATAGTTGTACCAATCAATTCGATTTGAGACAATAAGACAAACACGAGCACGGGGAGTTTTTTGCTTACAGGTTTCTCGTATAAATGAATAGTTTTAAACAAAAATTGTATAACGGAAGATTTTTTACCAAGTTCCAATTTAGTATTTACAAGTATGACAAGTCGATGCGTCGATGTAAACGTAGTAAAATGTCCGTTTGTGCAAATAGTTCCTCCTGTTGAGCAAAATTCTTACAAAAGTATTGTGCTAATATTTCATGTTTGTGCTTGGAGTATCGTGAACTATTTCGTTGCCAAAATTTTAGTTTAATAGTATAAAACCTGTGATTGACCTCAGATCGAGTACATTTACTGTTCTGGGGCCTCATACAAAGCAACTCATCATCAGTTGCTTGAAGTATTCTCCGCAAAATTATAAATGTTCACATCTTGCTTGAGTCATTCAAAATTTGTAGACAGTACAAATCAACCATGACAAATTTGTGATTTTTGAACTACTTCAAGCAATATATAAATGAATTCCAACAAATTGACATATTTGTCTAGACAAACTCCCTCGATTAAATGTTGCTAATTAATTGCTAAGAAGTTGAGTAAATGATACGTCTTCATTGGGAATATTGTATAGAAAAGCAAAAACATGATTCTGCTTTCAAAAATTGGAGCACAACTTCGTAACCCAAAAAAACAAGGAAACTTATAAAAACTAGTAAATAATGTTAAAATAATGGCAATGCTGAATTTGGGAGGATGTCAACAATTTGGAGACGTAGTCTAAATATTAATTTCCGTCTTTGGCCTTTCATCATAACTTGTTGATTTTACATTTCCAGTCATATGAGGTGAACATTTTTGCCAACATATGTGAGGCAGTGGACGATTTCTCGTTGAACAAATTCAATTCGGGACCTTATTGAATTCCCTCCATTATCTTGAATTTCTGTTGTTTTAACTTGATCAAATCATCTGCAAGGTTCAATTTTCTGCCGGGCACATACCGTCCCAACAACAGCCAACTTCTTCAAGATTACACGACGAGTGTCATTTTTATCAACAATGAATAGCATTTCCTGCAGTAGCAGCTCCACCAAGTAAAGTTACCTTGCAATATAAAACCGAAGGCTTTTGTCGTCTTTTCTTTCTCCAAAATCAGCAGCGATGTTTTAATTCATAATCACTTAATAATAATACCAATAAGTTAATTAATTTATGCGATAACCTTGCGTATTAGATTATTTGCGTAATCATCAACCATATTTCTTCAAATTAAGCAAAGCAAATTCGGCATCATAATGTCAAGCTATTACGTCGAAATCAGAAGCAAATTAAGTCGGAAAATTTTAATTTCAAACTTATTTCTTTCTGAATTCGTTGAGTGCTTCAAAAAACTAAAAATCATCAGGTTGGTTCCTCAGGTTGTGCATCTTGCCAAGACGCCAAGAAATGAATATAGAAATGAAATGATAGGAAGAAACGGAATTGAATTTTGAGTTGAGCTTCTGTTGTGGATCAGACAGACCCAAATGTTTTATAATAATTCAATAATTTGTTTTAAATATTCTTATTCTAAAGTCTTCGAAAGAGTTCTTTGTCGGGACAAATTTTGTTAGCTTAAATAATTATTTATATTTAGTTATTTGAGAACGTTCACCGATTGTCTCGTATCCCTGTAAATTCTAGTACGATCTTAGTAAGATTTAGGATTCACCCAAAAATTTTGGTTCAGAATTAATTTTTTGCAACTGACAGAACATTCCAAGAAACACTTAGCAAATGGTCTAACGGGCACAACGGGTAAGTGGAAAAATTCGTAAAATGTTGTACCTTTTTTACCCCTAGACAACTGGCATCGAACTGCACATTCAACAAAAAGCTCATTACGTTTAGATTCAGTTTGGGTTACCAGTTTTGAAAGTTTTTTTTACAAATCTAGTCTGCTAAAATGCGTGCAAAGTTTGTCGAAATTAACAACTTTGTGGATTGTGAGTAATAATTTTGTCATATAACACACAATTGCAGCAAAACTCCGCGTGCCATTTACTTGTACATTCCAGCATTAAATCAAGATGAAAATAGAATAGAATAGTAAAAATGGAATGTCAGCCATCTAAATTTACAGAAAGATATTACCATGATTTGAATGGGAAAGCTAAATTGAATATTATTTTTTAAATATCATCGTAGTAACTCATTCTCGAAGCCTAAATCAAATACATAAATATTTTTCAAGAAAAGATTGAAATTATTTTATGAGAAACGGCAGTCAAAGTCCAGTCCAGTGAAGCAATACACTATGGAGATTAATATTCAGAGGTCACTAGGATTTCAACTGAAGGTGTCTTGACTTTCTACAATTATTATTGTTGAATATTTTTTTAAAAATTGAAATGTTGGGATACAGTAAAATATTGAAATTTCCTTCAACCAATGACAGAATGTAGAACAACAGGATGAACAATAGTGTAGCATCTAGATCATGCACTGTCAGTGAAATTCTATATGCAATTATTATTTTTGACACCTCTTGTTTGATTCACTTTCATTAAGGCTAGCCATTCAAACAAACTTTTTCGAATGTCATTCATGGAATTGAAATGGAGATATTAACTACGACCAAGAAGAGTACTGCCGTGCATGTTGCCTGGATGTATTCTATAGAATAAATCATTTGATTGCGTGTGGATTTGCTTTAAACGAATTCAAAATAATGATAGGTTTGATGAGCAGAGATGGATGCATTGTCCGGTTTGAAAAGTAGTGTTCCAGTTTCGCAAAGTGCACATGAAATGGCAATGAAGCCTATAAAGGGCCAAACAGTGAAATATGACTTTCTGAACTTGATCATCAAATCTAACACGAAATAAAAAATAATTGTAAGTCCACTTGCACTGCTCCACTTCACCACTTCCCATTGAATACATAATGTTCCTAGCTACTTTTCATTTCATTTCATTGCTGCAAAAGATGGAACAGCTTAACTAAGAATTATTTATTGTGCAACACATAAGTTTTAGAAGCTGACGTATCTGATGATTGGTTTTTAAGAACAATCAGCCGTACATGGGTGCACTATGTAGTAGCTCGAACTATGTAACGCTTATTTTTAAATTCGAATTAAAAATCATGAGATAAATTTATAGGCAATTAAATGCAAACATGATGTGAGCTTATAGTTCCACCTAGGCAGACACGAGGGGGAAGTACGTACAATTCAATTGGAAAAGTAAATTGTTAAGCTAAGCCGATAAGCATCATCGTGTATTTCCAGATGTTTAATAATGTCAAGACGTCTGTAGAAAGTGTCCAATACGGCTTGTCAAAGTCATGTTTAGATTTAGAGTTTCTTTTTTTATATTGCGATTTCCTAAAAAGTGTCAAGGTGTTAGACAACTCGGATTTGTTCGCAATTGAACGAACATCACGAAACTGCATGATTCGTTATGGGAATCTAATTAATCTTCCGGTTTCAAAGTTTACAGCCTTAGCCCCTCGTCATCAATATTTTAATTTGCTCTAAATCCTACCAACAATATCAGAAATCAAAGGACGTTCCGAATAATTAATTCTACTGGCTCTTCCTTTCGAAGTCAATGTCGATGTCTTGTAATATCTGGCGAGAAGAACCACGGGTAGATCACCCAACGAACAAAACAAACTGCGAGAATATCCAGATATTAAAAGTAACGTGAGGGTCAACCGCTTGCTAGAAATGTTAATAACGTTGTTAGCCCATAAAGAATTGATTTTTATTGCACAAGTTAGTTAAAGCCAAATTACAAAATCACACACATTACAATATCGCCAATCGCCAAACCGTCACAAATAGGGGGAAAAGGGGGCCCATAAAGTATCCAGGCGAATTATGAAATGTGGACTTTTCAGAAAGATTCGAAAAAATTAGCATTATGTGCTTAATGTGCTACTTTCAAATATTTTTTGAAATTAATACGAATCTATATTTCAAAACTTGAAAGAGTTGTTCGTGTGTTCGGTAATTCTTTCGTAATTGTTTTGTAAAAGTTTCGTAATTTAGTACAAATTTATCAAACGTAGCCTACGTAGCAGACACGGGCGGTAGACAAAAACACACATTGCAAACGTGCATTGACGGCGAAGATTTCCTGAAATGTTTTCATTGCTTTCGATTCAAAATGATAGCCAAGTGAACTTCCACACTTGGAAAGCAACATAAAATAAAAAAATTTACAGAGATTTTATGTGTAAACATTTGATTATATTTTTAGTAGTGCCGTATCTTATTTCATTTGATTTAGTGGGTTAGTGTGGTTGTCCAGCGTGGGAATGCAGCAAGTGTTAGGTGCACGCTTCCTCAGGGGAAGGTTTCCGGGGAAGTATTCTACTTGTGATTAATTTTTTGTTCCTGATTTTGATTTTGCTGATATATAAAGAACGAATAATAATTGTGATGATTGTGAGAGTAGTAAAGTTGTAAACGTAATTAATACTTTCTAAATTACAATACAGGACGGGTGCTAAAACTAAAGCTTTTTAAATAACTAGTGCAATACATGACTTCATCGATTATCCTTTCGACCATCTTTCAACAATTATGGCATTTGTGTAGATAATT
>JAQGCM010000183.1:0-33410 GCA_034699705.1 Hymenaphorura dentifera
TCCCCAACTCAAATAGAAGAAGATACCCAACACTACGTACTGCCGCCAACACACGTTCACCCAGACCCAGACCCAACTTCAGGACGACTGGCCGAGTGCCGAGCAGTCAAGAGCAATCAAAAGCAAATGACACTCAGTCCATAGTAGTCGTCTTAATTCATACTTAAACCCTGCCCATTGTACTCTGCCCTTCCTAAGACATCTCAAGACAGGCATTTAAAAAGTTTATGGTTGTCCATTTGGCAGATTTTGCTCTTAAATCCTACGTCCAACTGATAGATTCGTCATGTATCGCCATAAAATACCATTTGAAAGCAAGCAATAAATGGATAAGTGCTGCTCGTCCTAATGCAGTGATTTAGATGAAATCACTTTCAAGTTGTTTTCTTACTCTTTCTAAGGACAAGGAAGTACAGGCAGTCAAAAAGACATTTCGATAGGGTGGAGAACGCCGCCACTTTCACTAGCTACTTTCACTCTTCAGGGAAAACCCTTGAACCCACGCACAAGCCCACGCCCTTACACACGCAGAGAATTAACTTGTCGAAATTGTAAAATAGAATTTGAAACGAGTCGCCAGAGTGCTGGAACACTGTTAAAATTTGCATTCATTAAAGGGAAGGTAGGCAGTAGGGAAGACAAGACGGCCAGGTTCAGGGTTTTTGAGCATGTGTTTTCAATTGAAGTATCATCAAATGGTTGTTCTTGGCATGCGGTTGTTAATGGTGGAGTGAGTGGTGTGGTGGTGGTGTGGAGGATCATGGAGCGGAAGAAAGTAACGTGGAGAAAGTGGAGTATGCCTGTACATAAATTATCCGTATTCGTTTCATGATGTAGTAGAGATGAGAGTGCTAGTAGTCAGTAGTCGTGGTGGTGGTGAGTTTTGTGAGGCAGGGGCAGGCAGGCAGGGCATAAGAGAGAGAGAAAGTGCGAGAGCCGGAGCCGAAGTAGAGAGCAAGTTTACCAAGGAACCCATCCTTGTGGCTTCCTTTCGTACGAGACGATTAATTTTAATGGGAAACCTCATCATGTGCTCCACTTGCACAAGAAATTAACTCTATGCTTCAACTCACCATTACTTACACTTCTCATCTTTGACTCTGACTCCCTGAACAGCATCGCAATGAGTTAGTCAGTCAGTCAGTCAGCTAGTCTTCTTCTGCCCTTCTAGTATTTCCTCAAATTGAATGACTTTGAAACCAGCCAACTTCTCTCCTTCGTTCGTTCCTTCGTCGTCTCATCCCCATCATCCCTTCATACTACATTCAAGCATACAACTCTGCAAATATATATCAGCTTCCTCCTACCAACGCCGCTAATAAAATTTTAAATTGAGTCAGAGAAGCTCATGATTTTGATGCTGAAATTGATTATACTTTTCCCAATTCCTTGGCATGGCTTAGCCAGCTGGCTAGCTACTCCCCCACTTCTTCTTTTCACATTTGTAGCTGATCGGCACAGAGCACTACACAGCGTGTTTCCTCAATATTCCAAATTGCATTGTCATTCAAAGATCTTAGACATTCATTCGGAGAAGCAAAGCAAACGTCGTATGTGGGATCGACGACGACTTGGCAATCCTTAAAACATTCGATCCATATCTTGAGTGTACTTAATCTGTACTGAATTGTAGAGCAGCTAGGCTCCAGTTCCAGGTCCAGGTCAGCATAATCTCCTACTCCTGCTGTAGTTTTCAACTTGAACTGCTTAATAAATATTTCATCGGATTCCATTTTATAGGTTTGTATAGTCAAACATCAAAGTACATCTTTATAATGTATTTAGACGATCTGAATAATTTAAAGTGCATTTAAAAGCATTCATTGTTCTTGGAAAGGCATGGGAGGCGTGGGAGGTAACTGGGCAAAAGTCGCCGGTGCCCTGTAGCAAAGGTACCCTAGAATTCAGACTAAATATGTTGGACCATGTCAGAAATTATTGAGTTATGTCATATTTGTGCGTTGTGATAAAACAGAACTTCGCAGCCCTGAGACCAAAATCTTAGCCCAAGGATAAAACATTAAACGGCAAAATCGCAACAATACTAGGACATTTTTTTCATGGGTACAAATCTAGCAACAGTGCCTTGTGCGTTGTGCATAGCCAGGGTGTGTTCTGTGACTGGTACCTTTCGTCCTAGATTTGTTTCGAAGTAGCATCAAGCATAAATGGCTTCAGTTAATTAAAGTACCCGAAATACGATTGAGACGGAATTTATGCACTAGACTGAAAACTTAATAATTCAGATCAATTAGCCCGCCATTATGCCAAAGAGCATGCTGTTGCGCACCTCATTTACTTGGATTCCTTCTTTTTTGTTTTCACGTCTAGTACTGGGGGCTGACTATGGGTACAAAGTTTTCTTGATAGTCAATTCCCCTCTAATAGGCTCAGCGGCTGGGGTTAACTAATAATGCCCACATCTAAAACTAAGTTGGATGATGCAAATGCAACTAACTGCGGAGTTGTTTTCTCTAAGATGCATCAAAAATACATTCATTTAATTCATGGAACCATTCTGCCAGCAAACCGGCTGTGTCAAATAGCAATGCCAAACACATTAAAGACAACTTTCTTGCGGAATGCTTGTTACAATGAAACCATTTAAAAAGCGTAGAATTCGTCTAATTCATATTCATTCATAAAATGTGTGGGATTCACATTTGAGAATTAAGCACTAAACTAGCTCGCCATATTTTATTCATTCCAAAGGTATGCTACATTTAGTTAAAGTTAGCCTCTGGAGTCTCAAAAAGAATTTAAAAAAATCCAAGGACAAGAATATTATGCTTTTATAAGGCAGAGTGCAAAAAAAATTATGCATGAACGCTCTGTACAGATTCCGAGGCAATCAAGGTGGTTCATATAACTAAAATGTGAGATTTGAATGTAGCAATTGCGCAGCACAAAGCTAAATTTGTTTTTTATAAAAAACTAACGACAAGTAAGTCACAAACTAACTTTTCGTGCCTCAACCTAAGACCTAAGCCTAAAGAATTATCTGCATCACCTAAATCCCAACAGACTTGAAGAATAATATATTATTGAACAAACTGAGAAATCCGGTTTGGAATCATTCCCCCAGAACTGAGCCGAGCTACCGGGTTTTCTTTTGGAGTGATAAGTCTCAATGAAATGAACATTGAGAGCTTTCTCCAACATCTGGAATGGGTGTGGCGGGAGTTCTTGCCAAGAGATCGTGAGTCGCAAATAGACGACATACTCACATTACGGCAATCCCTTGCTCTCTCTTTGAATCTTCTCTCATCCACTCAGTCAATTGTAGAATAAATTTTCTTCTAAACTGGTGCTCCTAGGGATTTGGAGCAACCAAAGCAACTTCATTACCTAACCTCAGCTCTGCAGGCACAGAAGTACGATAGACAAAAAAACACTTTGCAGCATAATATGTACAGCATGTATGTAGCTGCCTCTTTAGTTGTAAACAAATGTCTTTGTCTAGGGTTCCCACCCTAATAATTTCTTTATTAATCTTAACCCTACCAAATAATTTTTGTAATGAAATTGACACTATTGACAAAAATTTCATTAGGAAGGGTCAAATTGCATTGTACAAGTCGAAGCCTGAGTCACAGTTTAAGTGAAGGTCTGATTATTGCAACGTGGATTGGATTTAGAACAATAGCAGCTCATAAGCTAGGTGTGCTCAATGCGGAAGATCCATCTCGTAGCTTAAGGACATGAAAACAGTCTTAGTCTTGGAGTTCCGGTCAAATTATGCTTAGTGAAGAGAAAGTAGTGCAGGAAGAAGAAGAAGAAGAAGACGACGAAGGACCCAAGGCAGGGTTGAGGGTTGGTTGGGAAAGAATGAATGTATATGTAGAGTAAAATAGGACAAATCCAATTAGCATCGAGCAGTCCCAAGTGAGGCTGAGCAAAGAACTGTAAGGAGAGGATTCCCTAATTCCTAAGTGGAGTCCTTAGGGACTTTCTTCTTGCTGCCTCTCCTCCTCCCTTTTCTTTCTTTCTTGCGAGGAGTCGTCGACGAAAGCACAACTAGTTGGTTACTTTCACCACGCTCAGAATGGAATAGTCGTACGTACGTCGTCCTCGTCCTCTGCTCCGTCCACACTCTCAACCTTACAATCTTGCACTTGACACGACACGCCCGATTTGTATCAAAGAAATCCATGTGTCTGCATTCCATTTCACGCTATTTCCTAGTTAACACTAACACTAAACACAACCAGACCAAGATCAAACTCGTCCTCACTTTCATTTCGAACTATGCTGGGACTCCTTAGCTAGATAACAAATCTTGGATCTTAGCTCGGTTTTTAAATGATTTCAGCTTTTTATAAAATATGTATGCTTTAAGACAGATTTCAAGTACAAGAACAACTAGCAGCTTTTGCTTTAAAATTTGCTTTTATTTTTGCCGAGATTTATGCAAGATCAAATATTTGTTTTCTCAACATAATGCTGTCTTCATTACTGAGACTGGCGTGTTTGGAATGAGCAATATTTAATAAAATATTTTATAGAATTTGATGCACCTTTGATTTTTGTGCTGCTCGTCGGGAGGCATGACTTTGGATTGTTGGATTGAGAGGGAGATGCTCTCCCTGACAATCTGACTCTTGGCTCCTCTGTCTGACTGTCAATCTGACGGGTCGATCTGTCAGGCGTTTTTATACCTTGTCTTGTCAACAGTGTGCTTGCTGGTGCTGGTTTGGAGTCTAGCTAGCTGCACCTATCTTCCTGGTCCATCACTAGAGTTTCTATTCAGAAAAGACACCTTCTCCTTCATCTCATCCAATCCATTCGCTCTGCTCTGCACCTCGCCACTTGAACAAATCACGTTTTTCTTCTAAGCAACCAACCCTTCTCTGCCTGCCTCTGCTCCTCCAAGTCACCAAGGCTAACTCAAGCTTGAGCTCAACACTTTTCTCTTTTCTCTCTCATCTGCACATTGCATTGGAATGCTCAGCTCTTACTCTTTTATTCCACAATCTCCAAGACTCAACCTTTACATCCTTCGCTGAGCACGAACAAATCATGTCATTCTTCTCTTCCTCCTTTGCTCTGTCTGATTCTTCGTCTTCTCTTTTCTTCAACTCCTCCAATCTTTCTCTAAACTCCACTCACTAGGCTTGCATACATGAGCGTGTGTAAAGGTAGGTAGCTAGGCTAAGAGGTGAATCACTGCTGCGTTCTTCCTACTCTCTGGGGAGTCAATCCAAAAATGTTTATTAACACGGTAAACCCAGGAAGGATTCAATTCGAACGTATTCGCAGTTTATCCTTGCGTAAGGGTTTCAACTCTACAGTACTTACTGCACACAGTGCAGAAACGAACGAACGTTGTTTCAAAAGGCAATCAGTGTTGCTCTAACTGTTCTCCATACTCGCACTTTCACCTGCTTCGTCTTCCCAAACCAAACTCGGGAATAAGCTAAATCTGAGACCAATACGAATGCCCACAGCCCCCCCCCTTAATATTAGATTGAGACAGTTGGGGCACAGTTAAAAAATTCTGCTCAAGAGCTCCTAAATCATTTACAATCTAGAGGCTCTCTCTCAGGTCTGCTCGTAGTCTGAACCTCAGAGTGACAAGTGGAAAGTCTGCTATAAAGATGAATGGAATATATTGTCGTCCCACTGAGAGTTGGCTGGCTCGGCTGAGAATGGATTGGAGTTCACTTTGCGAGAATCTCCAACTCCTTCGCCTTCTCTTCTTGTATTGTATCTTTATGGGAGAAGCGAAGAGTGGAGGTGGAGAAGGATGAATGAAAGTGTCCATCTGCTCCAGCCAATTGGAATAAAATTCCACTCAAGAAGAAGATGTAACGGTTGACAGAGTCAGGGCAGGCCAGGCTTGGGGAAGACATGAGAAAATGAGTTCCGGCGGAACATGTAAATGAGCGTGAAAATGAGACTGAGAAGACTCCTCATTGTTCCACTTACGACTTGACGAATGGGAGCGCTCTACTTATGTTTCCTCTCCTTGTCAGACTCAAGTAGGTACGATTATATCCGTGGTCTATCAGGCCGGCCTAGCCAGCCCGAGCAGCCCCACTCTTACACAAATTGAAGACAAGAGTCATCGCAGGCACGAGGCAGGCTAGCTCAGGTTGAGCGTGTCCAAAAATAGGTCGGACGAATTCAGTCATTCCTCCGGCATTGTTAAACCAACACAAAATCTTCATCTTCACTGCATTGGGTTAGCAGAAGCTTACATACAGGGCATACATAGTCGGCCGCTTCTGTTGTGTCTGTGCCGTGCTGGAGAATAGGTTGAGAAGATGAGAAAATGAAGAAACACAAAATATCCAATATACTCATATTCCATACCATGGCTCCTAAGTTTCTATGCCATGTACATTTTACACTTTCAAGATCTTTCTGCCGGTTCGTTCCTGCCTTCCTTCATGGTTGAGGAGAAGAGGAGTTGTCGAATTGATGGAAAAGGAGCGCTAACACCTGGGTCCTCCTCCGCTCCTCGCACCCGTCTGCCTGCCTGCCAACCTGCCAAGCTGGGCTTTATTTGCCTACATAGAAAAGGCTTTACAAGTTTTGCATTTGGCTCTGAAAGTAGTAGGCGACGACACGAAGTAAGTGGAGAAAGTGAATGAGAATTATTACGTGAAGACAAGTTACACCGTTACAATTTCACCAAAATTGACAATGGCAAATCTTGTGAAAGTCGTTAATTTGACTCGAGTTGGAGTTGAATCAACCGAACGCGCTTAGCCAATGCACGATGCACAATGAATGCACGTTTTGACGACCACTTAGACTCAGCTTACATGTTCAAACCTTGTCGTCGCTGTCGCATGCATATAATGTATGATTCAAAGGTTCAACTATGAGCATTGTACAAGTTGTAGTATTCGCGGGTTTGTCTTTCACGACAAGCCGAGCAGAGAAGAGAAGAAGACTCGGTTAGAAAGATTTCAATCAGAAAACATAAAAAGAGAAAGCAGAAGGCAGAAAGAAAGTAGTTCAAAACGTTGAAGGTATAAAATTAAACTTAATGTTGCCTATCAAAAGTAAAAACCATGAGAGTGAAATATAGCGTAGCCTAAGCATAAGCATAATATAAAAATGTACAATCATTTCCCC
This sequence comes from Hymenaphorura dentifera, assembly GCA_034699705.1. NCBI lineage: Eukaryota > Metazoa > Arthropoda > Collembola > Poduromorpha > Onychiuridae > Hymenaphorura > Hymenaphorura dentifera. The sequence goes on from JAQGCM010000183.1 coordinate 7,087, forward strand.
AACTTTCTCCAATTAATGTACGTTACGTTACGTTACGCAGCGCTACGTACCTATGTGCAAGTGTACTTCAACTCCTCAGAAAAAATTCAACGCCACGCAAACCAACGTAGCGACGAAAGGTAGGAAGGTCCCAGCAGAAGCAGCAGAAAACATCAAATATAGGCAAATAACTTGAGGAGTAATGTAAAGCTATACATCTCTACCTCATTTTTGAAGTTTTGCTGGCTGCCTTTATTTTTCAAATAGGGAAATGTGTCTTTTCTCTCATTTGCATTTTCCTCCCAACTTTGTTGCATAATTCTGTCGTTTTGCTCTAGCAGCAGTAGCAGTACGTACATACTACTTATAAAAAGTTACTCAACCGTCTTTTATTTCTAAATCTGGGCCATGTCTCCCTGTCAAAGAAGACTCGAACCGGTGAGGAGCAAACTTTAACTTTAGTGCTTTTTATTGGCAGCCGTACGTATGTATTTTTTTCTACAAATAAATTTTACTGCTCTTCCTACTACTACTGCTACCTTGAATCATGAATTGATTAAATTTACTGAACTAGGTCAATCGTCGTGTGTCCAATTATTTCATAACATCAATCGACTCAAAAGGCCAATTATGTCCCACCTTACTCAGTAGCTGCTAATTGACTGCTACGCATCATTCCAGTTTAATTAATTATAGTCAAACTAGTCATTGATGAAAATATCAACAATTATCGAATCAAAGTCTCGCGATATTCAAAACAAAACGAGCTTGGCATTTCTACCCTCTTTATACCCCAAAATCAGGACATTGTCAATTGCCCCCAATTTGTATTTGTGCTTCGACCAAGACCAGAGCAAACCAGACAATAATATTGTCTGTCTGTCTGACTGGCTGTGGTTTGAACTGAAAGGGCGACCATCGCTCGACTTTCTGAATTACAGTTATTACAATAATAGGTTTACTACGTGAAGCAATTTTGGAATTAATAAGGAGAGCAGCAGAGCAGCAACTCTTGACGATAGTTAAGGTTCTAGTTCAGTTTGTTTCATCGAATGCGGCGAAGTTGAGTCGAAAGCCGTAGTGGCAGTGGCGGGTGAGCTTTCATTCAATTCTGGGGAAACAGGAGCAGCACACTGCACACAATGCTGCTCAAAACTACAGAGGAGTGAGAGGAGTCACTCACAAACTATACACACAGAGTCGGGTTCATTAAACAGAAATTAAACATGAGACCAAACCTAAAACTAAAGACCAACCCATACATACATAAGTTGTCTGCGGATAAATATCAATGCGTCTGGATGATAGTTTTTCACTGACTCGACTCGACTGACTGACTCAAACGCCAAAGACTAGTTGCTTGGCAATTCCATTTCCATGCTAGAAGCTAGACGACTATTCTATCTACCATGTCCTCCCTGTAGATTTAGGAGCCAAGTATTTTGAGTTTTTGGGAGAATAAACTCTAAACAAGACTTTGACACTGAGCCAAAATCAATGAAAGTGCCATTTGCATATTTTCAACTCAATTTAGGGTAAAAATTAGTTGTGACGACGACGACGGAGCGCGGAGTGCTGAGACGACAGGGGAGGAGGAGACGAGTGGTGAAAGCGTTCACGTTCGCGTACCATTTTGTATGTTCTACGAGCATAGCACAGCAAAGCGCACATGGAAAATCCACAAAATAAAATAAACACACACAGAATATTCTACTACACACATCATCCTTGGTAGTACAATGCATTCAATGGATGGATAGAAAGCTAATGGAGAAAGTCGTCGTAGACGTGGACGTGGAAAGGAATATTCACGGAAGGCAAGCAAAAACCAAAAGCTTTTTTTTTCGAGGGAAGAAGAACTTTCTCCAGGTTTTGGCTTTTCGAAGCAAGCTTTTCCTATTCTCCTTGAAGATGGATAGAGGTTTGGTGAAATTTGATGATGGTTTTCTGCTCCGACTCAGCTATTTATGTCAGTTCTAGCTCTTCGTCCATCTATCTTCTCTTTCAGATAGGTGTAATTAGCCTCCCGCTCTCAAATGAGCCAGCCTCTCAGGACGACGACACAATCAACGACTCCTATGCTTGCTTATATATGCGCAATCTGCAACTGTTCATCCAACTCATTTCCTACATTGCATTACATTGCAAACATTGCAAACATTTCAGGTCCAAGTCCTACCTGTTTACTTCTCCGGCTCTCTGACAATGAATTCACATCCGACCCAATTTGACCATTTTTTCTCCAAGAGCGATATGACAGGACAGGTGGAATTCGTACATGGCAAAGTCTAAAAAGTTTTTATTTATTTAAAAGTTCTATGACATAACTATCTACACAGGATTTTAGCAGCGTGCTAGGCTCTCATACAAAACATTCCATCTTAAACATGCTCTTGCTCTTAGAAATTAATATCCTGCTTGCATGGATTCTAAGACGAAAGAGCTGGAGGGGTTGTTCAAGTCCTTAGACACGGACTATTATCACCTTAAGATTGCAGAATCTGAACAGATTCTAGTTTCCATTGCAGTGGTGCCTGCCTAATAAGGATAATTTTGCAGACTAGAATTTTGCTGAAGTGTGACGGTGACGGTATGTAGGGAATGCTGGTGAAATGCCCCTCAGGGAATAATTGAGATCAACGAAACAACAACGAAGGTTTTGTGGAACGGATAGATATTCCGACCCATACATACATACGTAAATTTGATTCATGATAAGCTCCAGCATCTGTATCTCCGATCCCCGACACCCGTCAAAACTTTGCATTTGTGTTGTGCTAGTTTTAATCAGCTCGCTCTTGCAGTGCATGCATCCGATCAGGACAACCCATGCAGCTCCAGGACTCGATGTGAAATGATATGTGTGTGATGTTTGAGATTCTCCGACTGAACTTGAGTGTAAGCAATTACCAAAGTTATGATTTCTCTAACGTATTTTCTAGAATAACATGACAGGCTGACAGACAGGACATGCATGCACGAATCCATGAATGCATGCAAGCGATGCAAGCTTCCAGAGTTTTCCTCTCCTCAAATTTATACATTAAGCATACAATGCAAGTTGCACATCCACTAATTTCAAAATAGATAGAACATGCCAGCCAGCCAGCCATCTCATCTCGCTCTGCCGTCGCCTACACGCTACACACACATGTTGGAATTTGATCAAACGTCACAAAATTAATTATGAATTTGACTTGATTTGGATTAAGACTGCAAGCTTTCTCCCATTAGCTAGTCAGCTCGCTGCTTGACTACTGTAGCCTAAAACTTTTGAAATATGCCATCCTTGAAATTTATGAAACGTTGAAGTTGTGCAAACTACTCTTATTTGCAAGGCAGGCAATTTGAATGTTGTCAAGCGTGATTTGCAATTTTTGCATTCTGAAATGGAAATTCTTGAGGAAGAAGTGATTTTAATTTTTCCTTAAGTAGTATGTGCTTGTGCTTGGGATAGAGCTGTAGAGACGACTAGAGTAGAGGAGTTGGGAGGGAAATGCCTGCCAGCAAGAGCATACCCACCAACTTTTATTTTGTTTATTCAAATAATCTGAAGAAAAGTCTTGACGGAAGGTCGAGAATATTTTAACTTAAATTAAAGTTTTTGTTTCTACAAATGCAATGCATGCACGCTAGGCGAATTGAAGGGAAAAGATGAGAAAGCCTCCTTGCCATCACATCACATCACTGCATGCATTCTCTTCACGTTCGGAATGCCATGCCACGTATCGATTAAGTACCTCACACAAATACTGCTTGGAGAAACTCGACGACGACGACGACTTCTAAGACAGTAAGGAGTCCCAAAATAAAAAAAACTCGTTCCTCCAATTCCAAAAAGTAAGTTTCTTAAAGAGAAAGTGTTAAAAATTAAATTGGAGTGTACGGAACGTTCGTCGTCCTCGTCCTCATCGTTCGTTCATTCCACCGTCTCCTGGCCTGGCCTGGCTTGATTCGTTCCGTTCAGTTTCCGTTCCGTTAGAAGAACAGAAAAGCAAGGAAGAGAAAGTTTTTAAGATATGATGGAGTGTGTCGCACTCACTCACTCAGTCTCTAGTCAAGTCAGAGGGAAGGAAGCAAGGAATGAATGGTGGAAGTAAAATCTGGCAATGGCAATATGAACCTTCAAAAACTTTCAAACCTATCCATGCATAGATCAAAATTCCAATGCCAGCTATGCTGCGAAAAGCTTTGCCGCTAAAACTAAAAGCAAAAGCGACTCATAATATGACCATGTTTATTATGAGCATTAATTCACAAACATTATGAAGCATAAAATTTCTCGCAAATTTAACGAGCTGCCTCCTTTACCTACTGTAGGCGTAGGTAAAAATTGCAACAAAGCCCCAGCCCAGGAGTTAGGAGCTGGTGCTTGGCTTCAATCCTCGTGACTTGAAATCTGAAGGGGTTAACTAACGTAAGTTGACGAGGGACTGGGAGGTTGGTTGGATTGAAAGAAACAATTCGAGCTTTGCAGCTCAGCTCACAGCAGTGCAATGCAATGCAATGAGAACATATAAGGATAATCTTCAAATGGGCACTTGGATTCCTATTGCCGGCCTGCCTAGAAAGTTGTTCCCGTTGGAAGAAGTTTGGGCTCAGCTCAGTTATGATATAACGATTCTCTGAATGAGAGGTGATTTGTAACTTACCTTAGTCGTACGTACGTACGTACGTATTCCATTGAAATGGAGCCCTTGGATCCCGTCTCCGCTCAGTCTTGGTCTGGTCTTGGAAAGAGAGAAAAACTGCATGAATTCCATGTAGCCATTTATCAGCCATCAATTTCTCTTTTGCTTTCACCGCGATTCCGGACCAGCTCTGTCTGTAAAGATTCAAGAACTTAGAAGCGGACGACGTCGAAAGCTAGAGTTAAAGTAGTAAGTAGAAGAAGTAAGGAAAAAAGCTCAGCTAGGTTGGCTTACTTACTACGTTTAGTGTTCGGAGTGAAACTCACTCAGTCCTTCCATATCTTTTATAGTCGCTCTGACACTCTGGCTGTGAAAATGGTAATAATAATGAGGCATTTTCTCTGGAACCTCTCCCGACGTCCTTTTCAGAGATTATAATGACCCATTTTATCTTCTTTTCCATGCTCAAAGGGATACACATTTATTGTTTGTAACAGACTCGGTCGGAGCGCCGAGTAATCCTTTCCAACTATTTCCCCCTTCCTCTCTCCTAATGTCCTTCCTTCTTCTTTTTTAGATTTATATCCGAACACGAGTAAACTTTTCTAGGTCTTTCACTCCGACTGACTTTCACTTTACCCTCCATTCAGCTCCAGCTCAAGTTCCTCAAGGTGTCGACGGATAAAGAATTTGCATATTAGATGGGTCATGGAACTTGACATTTTAATAATTAAAACTAAACGATCCTTAGATTAGAATTCTTGATCGAAGCATATAAAGGCACATATGTAGCTATCAAAATGGAAAGTTTTTGGGTTCGATGATCTCCTGTGCCCATTTCCATACATATCCTTACCCTTATCCTTTCCGATCATTTCAAATTCAAACGTCTGCCTGCATTGCATGGGGTTGATTAATCTTTGGAATTTTGAGCAATAAACTGCATTCTGATTCTGCATTCTGCACTGGCTGCTTTATGCTTACGAGAGGAGTGAGTGGGAAGAAAGCATAACATAAAATCAGAGCTGCCCCTGCTCCTGCTGCAAAACAATCATCAATATTAGAAATCTAGGCAGAGAAATAAAATTGGGGAAAGAACTAGAGCGGCGAGAAAGAGTGTTTCCGCCTGACTGGGTCACAACTTGATGTTCGTAAACACTCAGAGTTACATACGAGCATGCATGCATGGGAATGGAATTGAGCGCTCGCTCTTTTGATCTCTCTTACTTTTATGGAGCAAAGCAACCATGCCTGATGATGCCTCCAGTCCAAGCTCTTCCACTTCTTTAAGCTATAAAGAACTCTGCCTCTGCCTAAGACTCCTTCCTTCGTCATTCTCTCACATTCACGGAACTGAACTGACTGACTCCTTGCTTGCTTTCTCTCCTGCGCCCAGCCCAAAACATTGCCAACATGTGCATGATGTGCTGTGCATATGCTATTGTTGTTACCTTCTGCATCTGTAATGATCCATTTAGCATCGCATCATTCCTCGCATCTCCTCCTCCTCCACTCCGTCCTCAAGTTTGCAAGCACACGTTACGTTTGAATTTTCAAAGAGAATATTACAACCCACGCAGTTGTCGTCGTCGACCGCCTGGATGGCTCTCATATCAATCTACTACTAGCCCTTGGGTTCGCTCAAATTTTGTAAACAGTATGTAGAAGCACCGTCGTACTGAGCGTACTCTGCAATTTTTTACTTTCATTGAGCAATCAACATATGTAATTAAGGGATCATATCTGAGACTATGGCTGCATTCAATCTAAAATTGGCAAGACTTTAATTTTGTATTTTTAATTATTTCAGTGAAAGGAGAAACGGACAAGCAGACAACCCAATTCAATCTGTCGTGAACCTAAACCGAAGCTAAAATACAGAAAGATTTTCGTTGTTATTGTGAGTATGATTGGAATCCTAAGAGGACAAGTCAAATTCCATATCAGTATGGTGGATTTGAAAAGTTTGGAATAGAGTTTATAGCTTGAGTTGTCAATGAATTTTGTGTTAGGATTTGGAGAAAGTTCGAAATGTGTTTGACTGTATTGACGAAAGATCCGACTGGGGCCCATGGCTCAAGCCTTCATTGTCTAAGTTGGAAGTGCGAAGTTGGCTATGCTAAGTGGTCCACGTTGGTACAAACGAGGTCAAAGTGATTCCTGGGAATTGACAACAATGAGAGGATCGTGGTTCGTGGAGTTGTTGGCTTTCTCCGTACAATGGAGAGTAGGTCAGTGAGACGACGGGAGCTTGTTCGTGGAACGCGAAGGCCGAGTAGTGACTTATGGACATGGGGAACATTAGTCATTCTGCTCCTCTTGAGTCTGTGCAAACTGTCCCAGGAATGCCCATCCGTTTGTGAGTGTAAATGGAAGAGTGGCAAAGAGTCTGTGCTTTGCTCCAAGGGTCGCCTCAGAGCCATTCCGAATGGACTTGACCCCGGCACACAGGTAACTCAATCATTCACCCTTCGACATTCAACAAAAATCAAATTAATAGAGGCAATGAAATTATTCTCGGAATTGGTGAAAGTATGAAAAAATCAAATCAATCGAGCATTCTAAATTCTAATTCCCGAATTCCGAGACACTGGGTACAAAAACTTTAAATAGGCATTTCATGAAAATAATTTTTTTGCATGGTGTTCTTAGGTGCTGGACATGTCAAATAATATGATGGAAAAGTTACCGAGCCGAATCTTCCTATCATTGAATCTATTGAATCTCCAGAAGATATTTTTGTCAGAGTGTCAATTGGTGTCACTGGAGAAAGATTCTTTTGTCAAACTTAGCAACCTGATCGAGTTGGACTTGAGTGGAAATCGACTCGAGTCTATTCCATCTCACACATTCCCTTCAATTCCTGAACTTCGTGAACTCAAAGTGAGTTCGAATCCTATTTCACGACTCTCAAATGACGCATTTGTGGCTCTCCCTCGTCTCGTTCGACTGGAATTGACGGCTTGTCGACTCAGGACCATTGAAACAGGGGCTTTCCGCGGACTTCCGGATCTGGAGTGGCTCCACTTGGATAATAATCGATTGCTCACCGTCCAGGTCTCTCTCTCTCTCAAATGTTTCCACTTACACTTCACTCACTCAACTATTTAGCCTTACCCAATCAAACACGTCCACTTCCAACAATCACATCAATCCTCCCAAACACACACACACACATACACCACAAACCAACCAAAAAAACAACTAAACACTCCACCACCAAATCCTTTTAAGACAAATCATTTTAATTACAGAATCAACAACAGCGCAGCCAAAATTTATTCATTAAATGCACTGACAAACCGCAAGAGTTGGGGAGACGCCAGGGACGTTATTAAAGGGCCAGTCGTGCCCAGACAGACAGGCACAAACACACATCCTCAATCCAATCCTTACGGGTTTTATGCATTTGTTAGAAAATCCGAAATCCTCCGAAATTCTTTTTTCAAATATCGAATTGGGGTCAATCGGGGACGAAAAAAAAGACGAGGATGAAATGGAATAAAGCAAAGTAAAGAATGAAAAGGCACGTAGGACTTCAAATCACCACAACCAACCTCAGTACTGTGCAGTGCAGTGCAGTGCAGTGAGGTCATGGGGATAAAGCAAGCGTCTTTGGAGAAAAAGAGCGAGCATGTCGCTCGCGGTTGGTTCCAAGTTCCAAAATGTAGCGAAAACTGGTTGGATTGCCATTTGCATTCGCCATTGCTGCTGCTCTGTCGTCTGATGTCGTATCGTATCGCGAATATGTGGATTGTGGATGTTCCATTTTCAATCTAGAGAGGAGAAAGTGGTGTAAGATTATGTTATGTGGGGTCCTCTCCTCTGCTCTGCTTTTCTACCTTTCCTTGGCCAGGCCAGGCCATGGATGTCCTCCTGTAGCCGGTATACGTGCCTGCCTGCCTAGCCCTTGTTACAAAAAAAGACGCGAAATGAGGAGTGTGTAGGCTTTGGAAAGAAATCCTGCTTACTTATCCTCCCAGAACTGCTCTGCTCTCCTGCTCCTCATATGTCAAGACCTTTAAGATCCTTTTTCGAATTGTTGTTGAGTTTGAGTTTCTTCTTGACTCAGCAGCTTGCCTGCTGCCTGCCTGCCTTTCCTTCTCCAGATATTCAATTCAATAACGCTAGAGAAGAAGAAGAGCCAGAAGAAGAAGACTGACAGAGATGAAGGATTTAACTAGACACGTATGTAGATAGCTTTCTCCGTCTCGAATCTTGTTTTGCTAGCCGTGAATCGTCCTATTAAAACTTTTCCTCCTCTACGAGTGTGGCAGGCCGTGAGTTTGTGAATGATGGGGTTGAAGGAGAAGAAAAAAAAAACGAAGATGTTTCTTGAGAAGAGAGAAATATAGGTACGTTTACGTTACGTAAGAAGAGGATCTGAGGCCGGCTGGCTGGCTGGCTATGCCAGACGACTACTTCTACTTCCACCTCTACCTATTATACTAAGAATCCTTCTCTTTAGATGTGAATTCATATTGGTGGAGCACATGCAAGGCGGGCAGGCGGGTGAGAAGAGAAAGCATGTGTGTCAGATGAGAATCGTTCTTTTAGCATGGATATGCCCTGCACTGTGAACTGTGCAGAGTGCAGTGTGCAGTGCTTTGTTACACAACCTTCTCTGCCTCCCCACCTCTTCAACCTTCTTTCCAGTCGGAGAAAGCAAGCAGAAACAGAGACAGAGACAGACACCGTTATCTCATGACAGGTTTTAAGCTCTTTCAAAAATACAGAACTTTGCCTTTTTTTTCTTCTTCTTCCCGTCTTCGTCTTCTCCTTCCGTCTTATTTTCCTAGCTCGGGACCCGTGCCGTGGACATTGATTGAGTAATCTAATCTGTCGTGACAGATTTATTCCTCCATCCCTGCCTCGCTCTGCTCTGCTCCATCTTTCCCCAGCGTGCGTAAATATCTGTAGACAATGTACAATGTAGACAATGGAGAAAGTGACTGAGAGTGTGCATTTAATTGTCGCCCAGTCGGTCGGTCCGTCGGCCTGTGTATTTGGCGGTCATTTCTACTTTCTACTTGCTCAGTCTGTCTGTCCTCATTGAGCTCAAAATTGTTGTGTGCATTTGCAGGCAATCTACTAGCTTCTTAATAAAAGTTTAGGTTTAGGCTCTAGAGCCAAACCAACAGATCTTTATTATTTGGAGAGGGAAGTTGAGCTCCAGGCTCTCTCGCGGCCGCTCTCTGGCTCTCTTTCTCTGTTTAAGATCTAGACGGATCTAATGGAAGATTGTGGGCGCTTCTTACTCTCTTCATTTTCTTTCTATTTCTTTAACTATGAAGCACCGGCACAAGTCCGTCCGTCCACACATTGCCATTGCAGCAGACACTGGCTCACTGGCTATTAAAGTAAACAAGGAGAGGAGGGAAAGTCAACACAGCTAAGAGTTCTTGGAGGGAAAGAAGAAACCTGAGACAGACTTTGGAATGGAACGGCCCAGACCTAAGCCTTCGTGTACGTACGTACGTAGCTAGGCTGGAAAACTCTGCACTCTGATCCTAAGTGCAATCATAGGAGATAGATGGGTGACACAGAACGAATAATATCTGGATAGTAGTAGCCAGGGCTCTCTGTAGACTTTTACTTATGTACGCACACAGTGTAATTTATATAGCAGCAGCGGCAGAGAGGGACAAGGAAGGAATTCATCCGAGAAAGGCGAAAGAATCGATGTCCTGAACGTGAACGTATATCTTTCAATCCTGAATAAGAAATTGAATAAACCAGACTATACCAGGGAATACCCGTCAGTTGGAATGTTCTAAATCTGAAAATTGTGTCAAATACATCGATTTTGGACGATCAAAAATTCATATCTGGTACTATCTTCTTTACTTCTATGTAGTAGTCAAGAACGCTGCACATGCAAAATGCTTGGTAGCTTGACATACAAGAAGGCAGGTGGAGGTCGAGGTAGGGGTCACGTTCACCTCATTCTATGTTTTTGTAAATAATGTAACCGGCAGAAACATTGTAGGTGGTGCAAGCAGTAGGTATGGCAAACATATGCTAAAAAACAAGAGGGAAAAATGAGGCAGAGTAGTATCCCGATTACAGCGCATTACACATGGTAAGAGAAGTAGGCTTGGGATGTAAGGGATGGCTTGTGAGAAAGTAACAGTGTGAATGGTGAGGTTGAGCTGCTTGGGATTTCACATTTTGCATTTGTTGGAGTGGCTTTTGGTTTTTTTCTCTCTTCTTCCTTTGAGGAAAGTCGGGGGGAAGGAGGAAAGCTGGAGTGTAACTGATTAATTTGCATAATCCTGTTAGAGTGTGAAAGGTGACGGGGAGTTGAGTTGAGTTGACGGTGTATGTGTGTCTGTCTGCTCTGCATTTCCTTGTCTGTCTTTTCTTCTTCGTCTTCGTCTTCTTCTGCTGCTGCTTCTTTCTCTGCTGGCGCTGTGCTGCGTCTTGTCATGGAATGCCTGCCTGCCGCATTTGCATTTCTGCTGGAGAAAGTGCTGGAGAAAGTGCGGCGGGTAAGCACAGCGGTGGTGGTAGGGTGTTGGAATGTTGAGCTGCTGTGGCATGGCACTGTGAGTTATTCCTTTTGGCACTCAAATGCCCTTCATGCAATGGAAAGGCAATGTTTCGCTCCAGTCACTTTCCCCACCTTCGAAACACTTTCTTTTTTTCTCCAGCCACCAATGGATAAATAATGCAAAGGATATTTCTCAAGGCGATAATTCCACAAAGTGGCACGTCAAGATTCGCCATCATCTAGATACATCATCCCCGCATTGTTTAGGCAATTGTGCACATTTTTCCCAAGGGTCAGGCATGAAAACTATTTCATTTCTTCTTTCTGTCACATCCGCCGTGCCCGTCTTGGGCCCCTCATGTGGCCTGGACCAAAAGTTCTCTATAGACAGACTTTCTTCGACTTTTTTTCTTACTCTCTCTCTCCTTCCATTTATTTTCTTTTCTCATTTCAGCCAATTCAATGCGAATCTCTCTCTAGCTCACTTTACATCTGTCTGGGTGCGTGGGCAAGCAAGCACAGATTTAGAGTGACAGGAAGGATTTAAGACATCAACACAAATGCAAAGCAATGCAATGCAATGCGCTCCTCTCATTTTTCTAGTGAGTCAGGCAGACCAGGCTCAAGCCGCTAATTATTTTGGAAAGCCGACGAAGACTTAATTAAATTTACAGGACAATTAAGAAAAGTGAAGGACGGACGGACTGCACTGCAGCCCAGCCAGATTCTTCGTTGCTTATGGCCTGCCTAATACAGCACAGATCTCTGCCAACACGTACTATCGTGTATGTAGAAAACGTGCCAAAGATCCTAATACAAAGAATGTCAAGAAAACCCAATTAAGATTTGGACATCTTAATTCAATGAATGCTGTCTTAATTGATCGTTTCTTGGGATGAGTTAATTAATATTGAATCCTCAAAATTAAGATGATAGGCGGTTGTCGTCTTTTGTACTTTTTTCCCTTCTCGTTCTCTCCCCGCACACTGACACTCAATAATTAATTTTGGAAGAGTCACTACCCGCGCCCGTAGTAGAATTCATTATTCAAATTGAATTCTGTTTTTTAGGCCGAGTCATTTTATCCGCTGCGAAGTCTTCACGGGTTAGAAGTGGCTGGGAATCCATGGAATTGTTCTTGTGTTTTACAACCTCTTCGAGAATGGATGAGGAAGCACAACGTTCCATTCAGCATTCCTCCCACTTGCTCAACACCCAAAGAAATCGAAGGTAAATCCTGGGACCGACTTCAACTTGAAGACTTTGCTTGTCTTCCGAAATTCACGAGTTCGACAGAACAGGAGCGAATTAGTAGTGTCGTCGAGGGCGAGAATGGAACTTTGCTCTGCCGGCTCAGAGCAACGCCAGACACACAAGTAAGTTGAATTTGAAATCTTCACGTTGTTCTCACATGTTCGAATTTTCGCAAGAGGGTCTAGTCCTACCCTCCTACCTAGTCTCCACATATTGGTGAGATGATTTAGAATATGATATTCATATGTATGCTATCAATTTTGAATTGGAGATGTTTTCACTTGATAACGTGCAACCGAATTTTATTAGATTGCTCGCAATGTTTCATGCCAGCCTTTTATGTAAAAATGAACGCAACTCAGACATCCATCCGAGATCCGACTCACTCCCAAGTCCTAAGTCTGACAAATATAATATAAAAAAAAGTAGTAGAATGAATCAGAATGCAATGCAATGAAAGGTAGGTAACCAGGGGGTAAAATGCCGCTAAACTTGACTGCGGATAAAATATTGATTTTAACTTTGAAAGTTTTATAGACAAACCTTTTGGTTCCTTCCAACTTACATACATACATAGTCTTTGGGATCTTTTGCTAACACATTTTACCAAAATTGATGCGGGAGCGCCAGACCGGGCCAGCCGCACCTCAACAACTTTGAGCAAACGAACGAAAAGTTGAGGAAGGTAGACAAGGAGAGCATGATTTGAGCAAATTCCAAAACAAAATGTTTGATGTCGAAAGCAGAGGAGTTGAGCGTCTGGATTTAAAAAGTTATGACTTTCCAGACCCCAAGCTAGCAAAGCGGCATGCATATCACATAATACGATGCCTTTGGCTTTGAAATGCTAGCTAGACAAGCTGGAGCAGTAGCACAAAGAGCTTCCCTAACCTATGTGAAGTTATGAATTTCGTTTCGTTGTTAGATTGCATAATATTATGGCAACTTCAATTCAAGGACATTTACGTACTCCCGAATCTAATCTGCTTGTGATGGTACGTACGATACGTACGATTGAAGCGCGTACATACATACGTTTTGTACCAGTCTCTACCTCTACGTACGTACAGCCTCTTGACTTGAAAAGTGCGAATCCATCCATGAGTTCACAACTAAGTTTTGCTAATTAATAGGATTTGGATAAAATAGTTCGCTTTTTGACATTTTTGTCAAAGTCGGCCGGAAAAAAGTTACCTTTGCTTAGTACATGCATAGAACTTCCTTCACAATTTTATTTGTAGCGTAAAAATTTTAGACGAGACGAGGATTTGTCAATTAAGGGACTCTGTTACAAAAAGAAGTCGTAGTCAGTCATCAAGAGTTTGGATTCTGAGAAGACGAATCTTTGATCGGATCAGTGCTTAATATGTTCCAACAATACCGCCAATCTCTAATTGGAAACTAAGCTGTAGGGAATTGAATTAGAAGGAGAGTGTGTGGAGACTTGGAGACGTAGTCAATTTTTCCACCGGGGTCCATAATACAAGTCGAGGATGAACTTGGCGCTCTGGCTTGACTGCTCTGGATGAAAATGGAACAATGCCTTTTCTCTACTTTCTCCTTGACAAAAAAAGTAATAAACTTTTCTGAGAAATGTAAGATCAAAATGAACCAAGAGGGAATGGCTGGCTGGCTTAGGTTAGGCGAGCGGCTAGAGAGCCTGATGGCTGCATCATTCAATATTCATGTATCGACAAATGTGAATAGATCACATGTGCGAGTACGAGTACGACTACGACATGCACATAATCCACAACAATCCGTCCGTTTTCTTGAGAGTTAATTGACTCAAGTGCAGGAGCAAGACTCATGCACTACTTTTCAATCATGTCTAATACCCAGAAATTAGTGGACTCAACCTTTTGCCAATCTGATACCTATCCAAAATTAGAACTTTAATGGTGACTGTTGCCAAGTGGCAAGCAACTCTTGGGCAATTCACTGATAACCCACTTGGAAACAATAAGAGTAGTCCACACCTGTCCACTTTTGTGTTGAGTTGAGTTTGAAGAAATTGGGCTGAGAAATCCTAGAAGTGCTTGACAGATTCTAGAAATTTATTCGAGTGCGTAGCAGCAGTCTAATCTTTTGGAAATCCGCGAAGAAGCACAATCGATTTGCAAAGACGTACTAAGTTTCAAGTTTCAGCTTTGTTCAAGTGACAAAAGTACATGGTCACGTAGGATAGATAAAAGGGATCATCGTATGTACCTGATAGGAAACATCAGGTTTCAAATTAAATCTGTAAATATAAAAATCGACACGTTTGGAACCAATTTTATGTTATTCTGAACTGATTATGCGTGGGAAAATTTCCAGACACTCAACTTGAGACATGTGAATTGTGAAACTGTTTTCTCTTATTTTTCAAAATAAAGTGCAGGAGTGGGCGACGGAACAAAAGTTGCCATATTTTATTTCCAATCCGAAAATTGTTGAAAACATGTTTTTCTAACTACGCTTAATTCCACACGTATTAAGTTTCAGTCAAAGGCGATTTAGCGACAAGTCCTACCTACTACTAAAAGTTGAACAATAAAAACTTTGCTTTGTGCTTTGCTTGGATTTAAGTTTAAGGTTTTTTTGCACAAAAAGAAGTGCTTAAGCTTGAGGTCCTCGGTGCGAGTGCGACGTAAATAAATTCGAACCCATTTTTAAAAATGGATCTCCCCAGCACAGCAAGCACCACCAGCAGCATCAATTTAACTTTCCTGCCTTCATTTTCACTTTTGGCGATACAATTTATTTTCGCCTCAAAAGTTGACCCTATCAAAAAAGTTTTGTTCTGAAACAAAGTTAGAGTGATGCATTAACACAATCATGAGTGAAATTTGTCGAACCAAGAAGTTAGGGAAAGTCAAAGTGAAAGCAAGCAAGGCAAGGAAGCAAAGCAAGGAAGGCGATAGTCGTCAAGGGACCTACTTTCCCTTCCACCCATAACCGAATCAAGGTTCGAGTCGAGATACACATAGATCCAGCCATCCAGGAGCGACATTGGTGCTGGTGCTCCATTTTTTGAAATCAAGCTTTCAAGTTTCTGTCAAACTTGTCAATCTCATTTATTGTCGTTTGCTTGGTTGTTATTGTGTGTAAAAATACCCGATCACATATCGTTGCCGAATCTCAGCAGCTGCCAACAAAACTGATTGGGAGACTTTCCTACTCGTATGTACGTACAGGCAGTCAGCCAGTACACGGTCGGTCAGGTCAGGAAGAGAATTGAAGAACCAAAGCAAGAAGAAGAAGCAAAAAGCAAAGCCAGAAAAAAAGAAGGAGAGAAAGAAAACAATATCAAAAGCTTTTGCCGTTACTTTAGAAAATATCTCGTCTTACGGATTGTATTTGGAATATGAGAAGAATTGGAAGGTGAAGTGAAGTGCCGCGATAAACTTATCCTTAATATAATCCGATAAAGTTTTCTAGATGTTTGCTTTCATGATTTTTCTTTCTGTAGGGCTTCACGGCCCACTTCCTCAACAATTCAGACAAAAGCTTTACTTCCTTCCTTCTTTTTTTACTTCTCGGCTTTTCAAATTCTTTCTGTACGTACATCTTGTACTATTTATGTACGTGCTTCTTATCTACACATCTGCCCAAGTCCCACGTGTAGTCAGAATTGAGAATTTATCAGTCAAGTTTTTTGGCTATGTTTGCTGTGAAAACAATACATACAATTGCTCTGCTCCCACCCACATAATTTTACTTAATTTTTGCAGACATATTAGGTCTAAAATTATTTGTTAATATGAAAAAAGTTACTGCAATAGCTGCGATGAGAGTTTTTCACAATTTTGCAACTTATCGTCGTTGGTTTGGTGAGACCCAAGCACCACTGCTGTCGTTTAAGCACTTAAATTCAAGCCAGAGCTCACAAAATAATTGTTTACGCCAGCTGGGTGGCCTTCCACCTGACGTATTGTTTTACATGCATGAAAATGCATCTTATTGACTCATCTTAGCACACTGTTGTAGTCCTTTGAATTCCTTGACGAGGAAAGAAATGAGCCACCATGGATGGGTATGGGCGGTAGAAGAAAGTACAGCGTAGGTATGATTTGAATACATGCATGCATGGATGTGTAGTGCGTGCATATTGAGATAAATGTATTTTGAACTCTGTAAAGAGTTGAAATAATGGAATTTTGAACTCGAGAAGAAAGCAGAGGACGCAAGAAGAGAAGAGGATCAGAGTGAGTGAGCAGAGTGAGTAGAGTGAGCAGTAGTGAGTGAGTGAGCTCCTTGAATTCAATTGAAATGAAAGAGTTCCTCCCAGTTTTGTGAGATGAGCAATATGACAATATGATTTCTTTTTGTCTTTGACGACTCCTTTTTGAGAGATTTCTCTCTCATCTCAGACTTCAATTGCTTTGTTCTTCCTGTCCCCCCGGTAGACTACTTCTTCTTTGAAAACTGAAGAAGAAGCGAACCAACCAAGAAAGACTTCTGCTCACGTTAGTTTCCTGAGCTGTGGTGTGCAATGTTACGAAAAGCACAGAAAATGTAGGTCCCAGCAGGTTGAAAGATGGGGATACTAAAGGGGAAAACAAAGCAATGTTCGTTCATTGCACTTTCTCCCTTAATTCTATTCACTCAAGGAAACGCAAAGCAAGACAAAAATATTAGGCCATCTCACGTCACAATAAAATTGAGCAAAAAAACATCAAAAGCAAACACACATGCATGCATAACGTGGTATTCCGTCGCTGTTGTTGTAAGTTGTGATTTCCCCACAGAACATTCAAAATATTTTTCCCTGCGGACGCATTTTCTAAGGCTTTATTATTCATTTTGTAAAACTGTGCCAGTAAGTAGTGACACGACGACACGAATCTATCAGAGCTTTCGATAAATCCTAATCTCATTAAATTCCACTTACATTTCTCATTCTCTGCCGCCGAGTCAGAGTCATGCCATGCACACCTCTCGAGAAATGTACGCTACTAGTACTTACTAGTACTACTGTAATACAAGCAGTCCATGGAAGAATTTAAGGTGGTGAAAGCAGGAGAAAGCATTAGAGTGACAGATGCGGATTTATGTGAAGAATACGGCAAAGGGGATAATCCCTGTGCTCTATGTACTAGTAGTCATCTAGTCTAGTCTTCTAAAAACAGAAAAGGCTACTGATGACAGGGATTGGAGGAAAAGCGAAGAAGCCGGGCCGGGGAAGAAGTGCAGATAGGAAAACGGAATAGAAAAGATGTAAATGAGATTTGTTGAATTTGTTCCTCATAGGTTCGATGGTTGAGCGGAAACAAGGGCAGCATGGTGGTAGCCAACGGAAGTGTTGGAGCAACCTCAGCCTTTGTTCTAACAGAGTCTTTTGTGCGGACGTCTTCTTCGTTGTCGTCGTCAGAGGAGACGCCGCCGTCGGCCCCGTTGTCGTCCTTGTCGTCGTCGTCAGAAGAAGGACTGAGTTCAGGTGACAGGAGCTTAGGCATCAAGATCTCCAAGCTAACAGTAATCCGGACGACTCCCAGGGAGGCGGGGATCTACGTTTGTAGAGCTGAGAGTAAAGCAGGAATCGTCTGGGCTAATTTCACTCTCCTCGTTCTTCAAACTCGGGCTGAAGGTCTCACCGGTAAATACCTGTTACTTACTCAAAACCTCCTAATGTTACTTAATCTCCACCAAACTTCGCAACAGACCCGAGAACAAAATGTCCTTGAGCACTACACACCTGAATCTGTAGAACCACAGCGCAGATTGTATCTAAAAGCAATCTGATTTACCCAATTTCACCCGAAGCTTTCAATTTCACGTTTGCACTTATCCTTGCAAACTTCATGTGACTTCATGTGAGTCGAACTCACGTGAGTGTTCCACAATACCAAGCATTTGATAGAAACCCATTACGTAGAAAAAACTAAAGTTTGATGATTTTGAGAGTCACAAAAATTGGGTGCTTATAGAAATTGAATAACGAGCAAACTGTAAAATTTGTCTACTCAGAATTAACGCTTTTTGGACTGTTATATGATAAAAATCATTCATTGTAAGACAGGGTTTGCAGTAAGTTCTTGGAAACGTTGTCATTATCATTGTCTTGTCGCGTGCGAAAAACACGCATCGCACGTTGTTTCCCATCCGCCACTAGATTTTCATTGGACATTCATTAAGAATTCCCTTGGAGCTTCGCTAGAACAAGTTCTCAACACACTCCAATGTCTTGTCTGTCCCCTCTCCAAGATTGTCTTCTTGTTCCTAACTGATGTGACAAGAATTTAATTCGGGCGAATGGATTGATCCTAATGTATTTTTTGTGACGTGCTTTTCTTCTTTCTACTCTTGTTTTGTGCACTTCCTTAGGTCGTCTTTTGTTCACCGGAGCTGTCGTCGTAGCCCTCCTCACACTCGTCGTCTGTCTTCTTCTCCTATGTGTAGTTCTTGGCAGTCGTCGCGTTCGGTCCACGTCTCATGTTTTGACAGAGGCTGAGAAGATTGAGTTGAATCACTTGGATAATGAGTACAACAGACAAAATGGTGGCGGAACAGTTCCGCTCATCGGGGACAATAATGGAGATGAAGAAAATGGTGTCGGCATGAATCATGTACATGTTCACAGTCACAGTAACAATACTGGACACGGGGGGGGCGGGGGTGGCATTGGTGGTGGATTGAGTTACAGTCTGAATAATGTGATAGTGCTACGAAAAGGTGGCGGCGGCGGTGGGAGTTCTGGGGCTAGTCGAGAGTACAATGACTACAAAGCTCTTCCCACGGCTGACCCGGATGACAATGACAGAGACAGAGACAGAGACAAAGACAATTGTCCAGCTGCCCGTGGTGGTGGTGGTTCAGATGACGCGTCTCCATTCCATGTCCCCAATCTAAATGTCAAACGACATTCAGTACCCCCACCTGTCCAAAGTCCACCTAGTCAACTACTAGTTAGAACAACACCAGATCATCACAGTGCCGCTTCAAAAAAGGACACTCATAATTTTGTTCCTGAGCGAGGAGGCTATCATCATCAACAAAGGGATGTTTTTCCTGATCTCTTGCGAGAAAAATTGCCAACGACGATATCCACAACGTCGTCTGACTTTACAAGTTTGCCACGTCCAAATCGGAATCATGATCCTCCGTAAGTCACATTGAGTTAATGCAGTTAATGCAAATGGTTTAGAAATGCGAATTTAACGTGTAGGAATTAACGTGTGGAATGATGAATTGAATGAATGAATGAAGTCTGGGTCTGGGGCTGGTTGGGTGACGGTGAATAATCAAGTAATCCTTCCGGACTATTTCTTTCGCATTACTTTCACCAGCTACATAGTTAATCGGTTGAGTACATGCTTGGGTCTCAAATTGCATTGCAAACACAGTCCGTTACAGTCAAGGCACCTCATTTTATCTTCCTTTCCTCCTTTCCTTCCTCTCCTCGACTTTCTCCCTGGACGTAATTAAGAAAGCCTTGTTAGAGTTGTATGCAAGTACATGTAGTGGTGGAGAAAGTGCAGCGCAGTGCAGTGCAGTGAATGAGGGGAGAAGACTGGAGACGATTATCCTTTACTCTCTCTCTCTCTTAGGCAACAAAAGGCAGACATCCTCATAACTTAGGTCGATAAAGAGTGTGAAGAAGATTATTAGACGGTGGAAATAGACAGGGCCCCGACTTCACAATGAAAAATATGAGTTTAATCTTTGTGAAAGTGTACAAAGTCTGGCTCAACGGAGGAAGTGAAAGAGTAGGGAATCTAGGGGAAAACTCGGATGAATTAATTGAAACAACTCTTCCTTCAGTTGTTAGTCTGTTTAACAAGGAATGCATTGCATTGAGGAAGACAACCAAATACACACAGAGCACAAAGGCAGTCTTGTGCATCCTGCTAGGCCTAAACATTGGCCAGAAATCTTGTGGAGTCTGAGGAGCGTAGCAAGCAAGCAGCATAGAGACGACGGATGAAACCAAAAAAGTGAAGTCGAGTGTACTTTCCAGTGGGAATAATTAGACAATTCCACGGTCCATTCTTCCTTAAACTCGGAGAAAGTTGGGCGTATGATATCATTGTAGACATAACGATGGAGGAGCAAGGAACCTACTCCGGCAGAGTGTATCTAATACTCTCTCTCTGTCACTCTTTCATGAAATAGACTCTTAATTTGAAAGGATTGTACACTCCGTCAATTCCAAACGATTTGTGAATGCATGGGCTGCATACTAAATAGTTTGTGGCTTGGTGGATATCGCACCACTTTAAGTTTCACCCTTGTAACGTAACTCTTCTCAGATTATTAACAATGGACTATTTCTTAGATTTACAAGAGTAATATGTACAATGGAACTCAAAATTAGGCAATTTTTCAGGTGCATTTTTAACGAACTCCTTGTGAAAATAATTTTAATGAAATGAAATAAAGAATTTGTGTTTTTTTTCGTAGGAAACCCGGGAACTACTTTCACCGTCGCATCAACTCTGAGAGCCAATCACCATTGTTGTCCAACTCGTTTGGAATGTCAATGGAAAGAGTTGGGCGAGGATTCGGCGGCTCAGGTGGGTCTGAGACACATTTTGGTGGGCCAGAGCCATCCTCACTGACAATGTCCACGGGCGGTGGTAGTGGAGGTGGGAGCAGTGAGCAAATGTTGAGTCGACAGGCTCAGCAAAGACTCAGCATGCCAACCTCACCGACTCATGAGAGGGACGTATTGTCTTATGATTATCATGCCGCTCAACTTGCTTCTTTCCTTGAAGAGTATCGCCTTCTTCAACTTGAGCTCATGAGAATGAGTGCAAGTCTCAATCATGTGGATCAACCACCTAACAATGTCAACTCATCGCCATTGTCCTCCGCAGCCACCCGCCTACCACGTGACAGCAAACCGCCGCACGTTCCCCCACGTCAATTGCCCCCAAATCCTAACTTTCTCCAAGAATCTCCACGAACCCAACTAGCACAACTACACCAACGCCAGCTCCTTCAACAAAGGAGGGAAAGTGGAAGCAGCAGCAGCAACAATGGAAGCGGAGGGTCTCATCATCAACACTCTCATCATCACCAACTCAAGTCAATTCTCAAGAACCCCACTGCCAGTAATAACAATTACATGGCCTGATTGAGAACGGTGGGCCAAATCCCCCAAAGCCACAATGGACACTGATACATAGTTTCCAAATTCCAAAGAGTTGTTCGCCGTTCTGAAAACAATTGGCTACCTGTCCTGCCCTGCCCTGAGCACACCTTAAACACAAGAGACAAGAGGGTGAGGTGAGGCATCAGAGTCATTACTCCTACTCACTCGTAACTTTTTTCAATACCAGGCTCGGTGTCAGAATGCCCGTCCAACCCCGTGGCCCGGGGCCACTCTCGACCGGGCTCCCAAGTTCCAAGTATTTCGTTACATTCCTCGACAGCACCTCGAGTGAAAGTCTTGACTTTCTTTGTTTCTACGAGAATGGAGAGGCGAAATGCTTTCTCCTGACTTGAAACTTCAGTATAGTTAGTTCCTTTTGCCTCCAGAAGTGAATTTGACTCAAAAAGACGACTACTCAACCTAACCTCTGTCTGTCCTAAGTACGTTACGTTTGTACGTACGACTGAACTCCCTGACTAATGATCTTGTTCGGAGAAAAGCATTGGAATTGTGAGGCAGAAGAGAGAGAGAGAAAGTAGAACTCTGCTAACATTCGTTCAGGTTTCCAACAAGCACCGAGAGCACCGTGGAAATCGGAGACTTACTAGTGCTAGACTAGACAAGGACAGAAAAGCCCAGACGAAGACTACTAGAGTTCGTCTAGTCTTCGTGGAGTGTGTCGCTTGACTCTTGACAGGGATGAATGTCCGGGGGATCTGGACCAAAGGGAAAGAAGAATGAATGATTTTCGAATCTCTAACGGAAAGAATGAATACTCACGAATACTAATTCATTTTACATCTCATTGTACTTTGCATTCCATTCCAATCTAGTCAGGCAAATGAAAATGGTTCAAGTAAGGATTGAGAGTCTAATTTAATTTGCCTCCAATCCAAACGCAAGTTGTCAAGTCAAACCAAACCAAAAGAGTATGATGAAATCCAACTAGTATATAGTCCAGACGAGGACGACGGTGAAAGTGAAATGCATTGCATTTTGCGGTGGAATTGACTACAATAGTGTACTAGGATCTCGTGCTAAATAAATTTACCTGATTTACACACGTGTTTTTGCAAAATGATCGGGGTGTCCGAATGCCCCAAGAATTTAACAGGTGCAGAGAATTTTTAGTATTAGAATGAAGCAAAACTACTTTATATGTTATATAATGTTGTCGTCTCATACGTGTTCTAGGTGGTCCTCCGTACATATTTTATGAGTAGGTGGAATGTGCAATGCAATGTTTTGCTGTTCCATTCCTTGCATGCAATGCAAACAAATTAAAACATAGGCAGGACGGAAGGAGTAATTAAATTTTCTTAGACACGGACTCGGACATTCATTCGCACTTCACATTGCAAAGTGCAAAGGTGAGAGGTTTGAGAATGGAAATCTTGAAGTCAGCGATGATGCCCGAGTTGGTTAATTAATCTACAAGTATTATTGTGTACAATGCATTGTATTTGGATTATATTGTTGAGTTGGTTGGTTGGCGGGATGTAATGATGTAATTACATGGAACGTGTTTGTAAATGATACATACTTGTTATAAAAACATTGCTAAGATAAATATGTATATGTTTATACGTTCTTGGAAATTAAATGATAATCAGAGGTGAGGTGAGATGGGGCAAAACGTGTTGGGCGGAGATTCATGCTGCCATTTGTGTCATTTATTCTATTGCATTACATTTTTATGAACTTGTCTAACATTTAATGGAGCAGATAAGCTGAATCAAATGACAGCGAGCAGCCCTACCGTAGTCCCTACAGAAAAATGTTACAAAAATCTTCTAATCGAGAATGTTCGCATTTCCTTTAAGGCTATTTTGAGAATTTCGATTCGTAAATTAGACCGAGTCAAGCTGAGCTGAGGCGACAACATGCTAAACCAGTGCACACAGCGACATGTGCATCGATTACATAATGAACCTGAACTTGATTACATAAATGATTTGAGATGGATTGCTCATTTCCCAAATTTTTTATTCTTTTTTGTACACGTTTTGGTAGAACAATAATTATGACGATGACAGCCTACTTTGAATCCTAGGTTTTAAAGCATGCAACATATTATATTTTTTTAGTACAATTGCTGTGCATTTGCATTCAGAATTGCTTAGTTTCTAGCACAACGTTCATTACATTATACTTCGTACACGAATATGGCTATCCAACCTGGAAATTGGTTTCAAGAGTAGTACGCAAAAGCTTGCTTAGGAAACATTTTGCCAAATTGCAATTGCAATGCAAAGTACAAACCAATAAAGAAAATCCTTGTATTAAAAGTCATGTATTAAAATACACAACTTTTCCAATACTTCTAATCTTCGTCTTATCTATAAAAAAAATTAACTGACACTTGCAAGCATTGCAGGTTGCACTTGCATGCAAGCCTGTGATTGCCGATTGGTGTGATTGTTGATTAGTTTGAAATGCTAGTTGTGTTTTCTTTTTTTACAAACAACGACAACGTTGAGAAAAATTATTAAGCCGCAAGCATCAACTCAGCCTCGAGTCGAGGTGGAGCAAAATCATTTGTATGAGAGAAATTCACTAGTTTTTACCACATTACAGATTACATAGGAAATGTTCGCATCGCACCAGCAGCGCATCCATCATTTGCTTGAAGAACACTTACGAACGACGACTAGTTTAGAATAGACATTCCACAATTTTCCACCACGACGATTTCGAGCCAAAGATTTTGAAAGACATTATTTTATCCTCCCTCCCCAGAATCGAAATTCTTTGGACTCCCAAATTTTCCAGTTGCTACTCCCGAATGCCTACATAATTCTTCTCATCATTTGCTTCTAAAGAAGTACAGCATATTTTCCTTCTCTGCCATCTTCTGGTTTCGAAAGCTCAAAAGATGCCACACTGGCTGTACATTTTTTCGTGCTTGCAACTGTTTCATGGATAAAATCACTCATCTTCTACTTCTTCTCCATCTTTGCCGACTTTTGCTCATAAATATCTAATATGATTTAGTAGAGGTTGGCTAAACACCTTCATTTCCAAAGCCAACTCCTACGCTTTCACTGTCCGTCCACGTTTCCTTTGGCCGCTCTTCCTTGTCTTTCTTACTTTAAGAATTAAATATTACATGTATGCTCATAAGAAATAAACAAGGGCACGAAAAATATAAATTGACTCTAGACATAAGCCGTGCGTGCGATGACGGCTTAGCAACTTGACAATCGGCAATCCTAAGAAAAATTCATGACGTCGAATAATTAAATGCGTTTTGCATTTTTTGTAAATAAAAAATGCCTCATTCCATCCGTGCAAGGTAAGCCAAGTAAATTGTAACTTGTATTTTTAAACCCATTTCGAGGTTGTTCTTCGGACTTGATTGATTCACATGCAATTAATTATTTCCCGTTACATAAAACTTAAATACCAAATATAGTACGGGTAGAAAATCAAATTAAAATCGAATAAATAAATTCAACTTAAATGCTTGAGACTCTCTGACTGACCATTTGGACATGCTATGCATTATACTACTTGTACTAGTGAAATATATCAGAAGGTTAAAGTTTAAGAGATTCTAGAAACAAGAAAGAAGTACGCACTACAAACGTTGTAGTCCTTGATTAAAATTTGGTTGAAGTAGAAGGAACTCAAAGTTGCATTCGACTGTGTTTATGTGTTTCATTCTATGGCTGACTGTGAGGTGGTTTGCGGATACGATTGGGTGAAAGTTTTCTTTCCTTTTTTTTTTGAAGCCCAAAGAGTGATCCTCAACGCCTCGAGTCCACGAATGGATTCATCGTCCTCTATATCACAGCTTGAAATTGTCACCCAGACTAAAAGCGCAGGTAAAACTTGACTGATTGAATTCTTTTACGGCTCTACTCAATGCCTTTCGTCAAGGATTGCTCAAGAATAATGTCAAAGTCATCAAGAGCTTCCAGAACTTGCACCAATTGACTGCAACCAATAAAAAAGACAAAGTTCCATTTATAGTAGCTGAGAAACTTTTAAATTGAACGAGGTAGGAGCTAGTGCAGAGCCCTTTTGGAATTAAATTTAACTGAAATACTCATTCAGTTTTGCACTGAATTTTTGAGTAACTTTCAGTTGAGGCAATGGTGATCAGGAGGACGAATCATTGTTTTTACATATTATGTTAGCAAGTTCGCATAATATTTCTAAATGTCATGCAATCACTTAGTTCGTGGACATAAAAATTAAAGAAAAATGACAAAAATAAATTCATACCAAAGCAAATCTGGATCACGAAGAAATGAATGCTCCTCGTACATTTGACTTGTAATTGGACAAGAGGACATGTGAGCCGGAAGTCTGTGCAGAAGGTGCTCCCTATGAACAAATAATACAACAATTAAGTTTTCAATTTGAATTTCAGAACACAATAATGGGCACAACGGTAAAAGGGCACGGGTTAAATAAATGCAAAGACACAAGCTGGTCTGGCTTTACTTGGGTTGTCAGTTGTCATTATTCGTTTGCAAAGAACGTTGAACCGTGAACTTTTCTTTCCTAGAGGAAAAAGGGTGTAGTGAGAAGCGATAATCCTTCGCCCGCTTTCACGAAATGGAAATTGTGCGCCATTTTGATAGGAATGAATTTAATAACAGGATAAGTTTGTTCGACGAATGTACATTTGTAAACTGATTTTTGATATGTGAATGAATTCGACCATATGTGAAACCTCACCTTGCACACAGACAAATGAACAGTTGAAACTTGCCATCCTTGCCCAAACTCTCGGCGTAGGATTGAATTTTCTGAATCAACTCACAATAAATTCGCATGGAATCGATTTGTTCATGCACAAAGTCTCTTTCTTCGGTCGGATCCAAGTTTCCGTAGTTCTCGTTGAGAACCGTGTGAAAGAACTCCTTGACCCGCTCTG
>JAQGCM010000184.1:0-33343 GCA_034699705.1 Hymenaphorura dentifera
TTAATTCTTTTCTGATGAGCTTTTGGGACCTATGAGCTACGATTTTTGGGTAGGATTTCAGTTCTTCTATTTGGACCCCTCCAGGAAATGCCTTCACGTTTCTTTTTATTTTTGCGAATTTTAAAGTTTTGGGTTACAATTCAAGGTTTTCGGTTGTAAGAGGAAAGACGCAGTGCATCGTGTTGGCAAACTTGTATGCAGAATGAGTACTTGTGTAAGCAAAGAGTACGAATCTTGTGAAGTTGGTTGGGTACACAGCTATTGTGTGATAGAAAATTCTTACACACTAATGGATCGTTGACTTGGTCCTGTCCTGACTAGGTCCAATGTTAAAATACATGCATGGATTTTACCTTTTGTAGTTGTGGGTTCTCTGTTGTCTGTTTCAGCTCCGCTCTCTGATTCCAACTCTCTGTGTACTTTGAGAATGGATCATCATAATAGTGATGAAATATTTAGAGGAACAAGTGCTTTTGTACGTAAATCCAAATTGAAATGTTGGAAATGGAGAAAGTGAGTTCATTCAAGTCATGCAATCCCAGTCAACGAACCGAACCTATGTATTTGAGGGTCCTAAAGTCCTACGCCTAAACACACTCGGTGTGCACTTATGCATATTGAGGGAAAAGTTGAGTAAAATAGAAACGGAATCGAAAGCGGGTATTCCGGTACGCAGCCGGATAGTTTAGTGGGACGGGGTGCAGTGGGCCGCTACACTTTGTTTGGGAAAATAAAATGATGCTCCCACATGTATGCATCCTTGCACACTGCCAGAGAAGCGCAGCATATTTGGGGAAGTGGAATGGGAAAGCAGAATCCTTCTGGAATCCTAGAGCTGGAAGCCATGGACTAGAGAAAACAAGGTAAAAGCGATGGACTCTTGTCAAGTTGTCGTAGTTTGTTCTATGATGGCATTAGTGGAGTTAACTCTGCTCTACTCAAAATCCTTAGAGACACGAGGAGGGATTCCAAAGAGAATTATTCACGACCATAGACATGATTGTTCCCCTCAGAATCCCTTGTTTCTGCTTTGTGGTAATCACATCTTTATACGACTAGGCATGTCATTTGATCACTTCCACATCTGTATGACACGAGAACCAACTCCCATCCAACCCAGTCAATCACTCTTTATGATCATCCCTGTAATTGCCAAGCTCTGCTTTCTTCGCCTTTCCTCTAACCTCTTCTTCCCTTGTCCCCCGTCGACTACAACACCATTTTAAATCACAAGGAAATAAATCATAAAATCACCCAATATGTATGAAATTAAAGAGGGGCTTGTGTTCACCCTCACCCGGGTTTGGAAACAAATTTGTGCAGACTAACAAATTAATCGGGTTTTCTCTAATTCTTTTCACTTCGGTAGTTTTTCTCGTTGCAAAGCTCTTTGATCTCCAAAGGCCATCTTCTACACGAAATGACAGACGAAACATTCAACCGAGAATTTTATAAACTAGCTAGAGTGCCGAACACAACTGTGTGGTGTGCTGATTCTAGTCTTATAAGAAAGAACAAAAAGCGGTAGCAATGTTTTCATTTAGGGCGAATTTTTGCCTGTTTCGGAATTCAACTACAATTCATAGAAATATGTTTTTGTTTTAATTCTTGTAAATTCAGAAAATTTGACACCAGTAAATTTCTCAAAAAATGGTTATATTTAGAAGATTCAACCTTGCTCTTTTCGTTTCTTGTTGTCCATCAGGCACAGGATAAAATCCTAGATCCTACAGATTTGAACCAATCAACAATTCGATCCCATGAACTTGATACAAGATCATTCATTGGAATGGATTTTGAAGATCCCTGTTTTTTTGAGGGCTAAGACCGGAAGACAGAACGACGGCAGTGCTTTTATGACTGATTTAAAGGATAGGGTGAGCTATCAACACACTTTCTATGTATATTTCCACCACTATCATTCACAAAGGGTTGAGAAAAGAGTTTAAAGTTGGAAGATTGAGTTTGAGAGTGAATGGTAGATGCAAACAGAGATGGATTGGTTGGAGGAGGTCGTGGGTTCGATTCGCTCTACATGTACATCGCGACGTGTCTACTCCTTTCCTTGTCATCTCGTCCACAATTCAGTTCTGAAATGAACTGCTCAACTGCTCCCAGAGGCTGAAGGACTTCACAGGTCTTCTCCGACAAATTCACAAACTGTCAAACCTCATAGCCCACTCCTTGCATTTGTATCGCATTTCCTATGTGTGGAGAAGTTCACACACAAAATAGAACAGGTTACCTCACACTCCACAGCTCAGCTCAGCTCAGCTCCATGCAATGTATATAATTTTGGCTTTCTTACATATGCTTGCTAACTCCACGTGCATTAGAAATGAAGCCGGGCGAAGAGAAGTTCATTTCATGGTTCTTTCTGTCTGTGTGAGAAGAGTTTTGCATGGGTGCCGTGATCCATCAACTCCCAACCCAACTATTGACAAGACCTTTCTCCTCCATCCTTCTACTTTTCTATTTTCTACTATGTATACCTCCACTTCCATCCACCACTTCCATAACCACTTAAATCCACAATACTACAAAATCCAATCCATGCATCATTTGTGGTTTCCCAGCCCATCAACATTTCACCCAGTCCATCATCATACTCAATACATCCCCCCGCTTAATTACTCCAACCACGTCAAGCTCAAAAAATATATTTTTTGGAATTAGTATGATGCACAATATGAATATGTATGCTTTAGAATACACCAAACTCATTTCAAGAGTTCTCATTATTCCTCTCCACCGACTCATTTTCCAATTTTAAAGCCGAGCTCATTGTTGAGTGCTGGCCGGTTCTTTGTAAGAAGTTTTTCTCTAAGCTCTGGCAATTGTGAAATGATGCCAAAAAAAATTGTTGGAAGTTGGTTCGTAGCCTGAAGAATAGAGTTCCGTTCATATTCGCATTAGCCGACAAAAGTGGAGTCGTAGTGTAAATTCCTTAATGACCATTAGACACAACAATGGTGGGGCCGGTTGAATATCCTCTGGTGCTATCTGTTGTGTGAATGCGGTGTACGTGAGGATGACAAGTAATGTGAAGTAAGTAAGACTCCAAGAAGTCTCTTCAAAGTGTCATTGTCGTTTCTTCTTTCCAGAAGTCATCATTCCGCAGAGTATTATAGGATACATAATGGTTCATTTCGAAAACCCGGCATTGTGTAACTTGCGGCTTCCCATCTTAGCTTATGTGTCAGACGGAGTGCATTTGTGCATTGCATTGGTATATTGGATTGTCCATCTCACTCTTGCATACAAAGTAGCCTCTATCCCCTGACTGGGCCTTGTAAAGGAGAACAAGAGATTCTATTATTTGTGAATCAGGAGAGGGAGAGCTCGGAGTGTAAAAAGGATAAGTAAGTACGTAAGTCACTAAGCGTCCTCGTCATCTTATTAGTGATGAGAATCGAATAAAGACAAAGTCGTTTGGCATGACAAGTGAGCTTTTTAGAGTTCAGTTCACGGGTTTTATTCTATTCCAAAAGCCCAGGACGTCATCTTCTCATTACAAATCCAGTAGCTCACTGCTACTACCTTATAGCCTTAGAGTCTATCCTGGCTAGCTAGCTACCCGTCTTTTTTTGAGGGATGGTGTGAACAGATGAACGACAGGCAGAAGAACACAAGAACAGAATCATGCCGCGTTGCGGTACGACGTTGCGAACAAGACACAAGTTAGTTTTAGATCCCTGATAAAAATTTTGCTGATGTCACGTTTTTGTTTCATTTTTTTCACTGCTTTCTTTTCAATCTGGTAGGACCCAAATGTCCGACCGCAGTTAGGACTAGGACAGGGCGATGGATCCTTGGTCCATTCCAAGTGATTGTAGCTCTGGGTACTCTTTAATGCCTGATCGCATTAAATTTTTGACAAGGCGGAGGACATTATTCGGTGTCATGTTCAAACTCAACGATCTCTCTTGCATTTTGAACACTTTTGTGTTCCTTTCCTTTTGCCTTTTCATCGCCTCTTAGGCTACTGGTCTTTTCATACACTGCAAGCATACGCTTTACAATACCAATAATTATTGTAATAAAATCATTTTTATGGTTATCTGTGGTTATCTCTCTTCGCTTCACCTTTATAATTCCTTCCACGGAAATTCAACAATAGATTTCGCAGGCGAGATTGCAAATTTTATTGTTTTGTGACATTCATTGGGGACTTGTTGATACGACTTGAAGTGCTTTAACTTTACCAAGTTGGGTTTTGCCAATGTGTTGATAATACATGGATGGGATAGGATGCAATCGTCGTCTTTTTGTTGTGTTGTGCTTTGGTTCTTTGCTGTTTGAAGCTGAGTCGTGGTTCGAGCAAAGTTGTCAAGGAATGGCAGAGTATATTTGATTGATAGGCCATGTGAAAAAGCATTCTCGATTTTCTTTATATTCAGAACGTTGAGAGGCAGGGATATGTGCTGTATTCCTTCCTTCCTTCCTTCCTTCCTGTCCTCACCCCAAAAATATATTCAAATACAGGTTGGCTTAGAGTTTTAGTTTGGTGATGCGTTGCAGTTGAATTGCACTTGCAATTGCACTTGCAGTAATACAAGTGTGTTATATAATATAGTGCTCATCTTGTCTGTCGTCGTTCTTGAATGCAGATTCTTCTAATGTCTAAAGGAAGTCTCTAGTTTCTACTATTTATTTTAGCTTAGAAACTCTTTTACCAGCTCAGCAGCGCATAAGGAAGCTCATCGTACGAATTGAAACAATTGGTGGAACTGTAACCTCAATTACGACAGCGATATGCATGCATATTACGAATTTTATTATTTTCTTAAGAATGTGGATGGCGTGGTTGGATCGATGCCATTCTAAATGCAAAAGAAACATGTTGAGCGGATCTTCTTCCTTTTCCTTCCCATTCACACACACCACTGTATTAATCCATCTTGTAAAGAATCCAAGAATCCAATATTGTTTATTCAGCCACGCAAACGCATGGGTGTCTCTCAACTCGGATGCTCAAATTATTACTGAACTTTGAAATCCGTATAATGATGCAATTCAACACAATTAATTTAAGAATAATTTAATTTTTAACGGACAGACTCTAAAATATTTGCTCGTGCTACTTCTCAACAAAGGAAATTGTGTACAAACAACTATTATCTCCTTATATTCAACGCTTTTATTTACTTTCCGTCCTCTAATGGATTTAAGCAATGGCATGCAGAAAACAATTTCGATTATTCAATTTGAGCACAATTGTGCAGACTTTGAGCAGAAATAAGATTTTATACATTGTCCCCCGCCACCAAATGTCGAATTTGCTTACGAAAGCCCAGATGGGATGACTTTGAATAAATATTCAAGAGAATAATTTAATTTGCCTTTTCCTTACATAGAGATATAGAAAATTACATGCAGACCATGCCTAGGCTGAGTTTAGCCTCGGATAATTAAATCCTTGCTGTTTTGTTAGACTTGACCAATGGATGGAATAAAGCTTAGCTTGTTTGCTTGTACCGGTGGAGTGCAGTGCAGTGCAATGTTCTATTAATGGAAAACAAAGAGATGTGATGTAAAGATTTTATTCAGAGTGACGAGTCTGTTGTTTGAGAGAGTTTGGATCTCGAATAATGCTGAGCTGATGTGAGGGAAGAATGGTGTGATTCTATTGTAGGGCGCGGATGCGAGGATGGAATGTCATCTTATTAGGATAAGATGAATGATTGGGATTCACTCATTATTCTATAGACGACTTGACAAGAGAAAAGACTAGAGGACACAAAAACTGAAGGAACCGAGTGTCTATTATGAGTTCAAATGAGAGTCTCTTCTCCCAGCGCACATTCTTATTCATGTGGTAGAATGACTAAAAAGTTTCCACCCGTGCCTTCCGTACTATTTAATCCACTCCTAGAGGTCTTGTCACTTAATGTGGTGCTAGGACCCAAGAAGTTCTTCTAGTTGCTCTAGTGGAGGAGATGTAGAATGGAATAAATGCAGATTGAAAATTGTCAAGGAAGGAAGGAAGGGCGAAATGATGGAACATTTAGGAAAGTGTTAGAGTGGAAATGTATAGGAGGACGGATAGATTGGAAGTAAGGCAATCGGAGGGCAGTGCGGCTGGCATCATAGCTCCGTGGGCCAAGGTACTTTCAGTACTTTGTGAGTAAAGAGGAGGACATGAAGGAAGGAATGATTAATGACTTGCAACATTACCAAATTCTATTGACAAACATTTTACTTGGTTGCACCCATCATTCCATGACGTTATTTGGCTCCAAACCCGCCACACGGGCATCAATGAACGACGACGATTGTTCCGCTTCTGTGACAAAAATCTTTCGCCTTTTCCTTCTTCCCTGCTTCTCTCAACTTCCCCAACCCATTCAACCAAAACAACTCAGAATTCTATGCCCTCCCTACCTAAGGCCACCAGGTTCCCCCATTGTTCGAGATCTACCACTCAATTATCGCTCTTTACACATATTTACCATTCCGCCGCATATAATTACCCGCCCGTCCAACACGAACGTAAGAAGTTTACAATTTCAACAAATTCCAACACAATGCTTTGCATTTAAAACCAACACGAGCTATGTTGTACTCAAAAATTAATTTTGTTTTCTAGCGATACATCATTCGTTTTAATTCATTCCATTTGGTGAAAGCAGGTTGATTCACCTGTGAGCAAACATGTACAATGAGTTTCCAAGTACATTGCATATTCTGGCGTTTTCATTTATTCACATATAACGATCTTCAGAATTCCTGACCTGAAAATTAAAATTTGTTATGGTATTGCCTCGAAAAGTGATTTAAACCATTTTTTGCAAAATCATATATGCAATGTATGAATGTTCGCCGAGTTCTAGTATAACGTACAATCTGACTCAGCTGATTTGAGTAATAAACGTGAACAAAAAATACTTTTTAAGTCAACACAGAGTTGTGCTAAAGTGTGGACTTCCCTTCTTAAAAAATTCAGTTCACTTGGAATTGGAAAGGCATGCTTCGCAAAGTTCTTGGTATTCAGAAATATAAATGCAGGCTTAACCCAACTACATTATAATGCCTTGGACGGTTCTCCACTGACCTGATTGCTGCAGAGTCATATTTGTTGTACAAGAGAAAGCTGCTTTCTCTTCATTTTATAGTGTTTTGTAGAGATTTTGATTTGAACATGGGTTCCGACAACGGTAGTATTTTTGGCGTTTGAGTTTGTTTTTCGTTGACAGAGAGGTGGAGGTTAATACTGGCACTCTTGGTGGAAGGTCAAAAGAGAAGTGAGTTGAGCACAAGAGAGAGCGAGTGACTCCGATAATTGGCATAAAGTATTAAATTATTCTCTAATGAGAAAGAGAAGTCTGATGGATGCGCTAAAGGGTAAAACACTTGAGCTTGAGGTATGTGCATGTGCTCCCGAGTCTACAAGTTGCGACCTCCCCTACAAAGAGTGTCTTATGCTTGGGGTTGGAGTATTTCCAAAGGCACAAGGCATACGGATACACGATAGTTACGCCACTGCCATTAGACGTATGCAGTATTCCTTGACTGTGTATCTACGAAGGAATGATTATGTATTTAGCTGAGAGTCCAGGTATATGTTGTAACATCCAACCAACACGAAGTATTTCACTTCATTTACGTTATAAGGCAGCAGCGCAGAGCGTGAAATCAGGACTTCAAAGTCTGGTCTTGTTGCACCTTACCGCGTTTGAGGCTATCTTGTAATTAAGTTTGTAAACTTTGAGTCCTCACTCAACTCACTCAACTCGACTTAGCTTCTGTGCTTCCTTCCTTACTCTCAGTCCCCGTCCAATGTTAGCAAATATGAATAAAATAAGGCAGGGCGAGTTGGTTCATTAACTCTCTCTGCTACTGATTACTCAATAGTACAAGTCTCAGTCCAGTTTGCTGTGTAACTGAGACTGTGTTTGTAGAGGAGAGGCTGGGACTACTAAAACAAAAGCGAAACCCCTTTCATCTTAGTCAAGTTCAAAGGATTTTTGTTTAAACTATTGTCTGTAAACAATGAGTTTGACAAGAATGGCGAGCCATGAGATACGGCTGGGCTGACTTGACTACTATGTAAAGGATCACAAGGAGGACCGACTCTGAACGATAATGTTGGAGAAAGTCTACAGGGTAGGGATGGGAAGGAAGAACGACGCAAAAAAAGTTGTATGTAGTGGACAAGAGTGGTAAAATAAGAGGATGTCTTGGGAAATGAAATGGATGGAGGCATTGAGATGGATTGGGGTTTACAATGAATGGGAAGTTAGATTACGTAAGGGAAGGTAGGAGAGTTGGACTACTAAGGGAAGAAGAACGGAGAAAGATAGTTAATTTGAGAAGTGAAGGAAGAAACGGGGAAAGCAACTAAAATGAACTAAAATAATGAGAGAAAGAGTCCGCATGCATTCACGAGTTAGTTCAACTCCTTTTCCTTGTTAAATGGATATGTCGACGTAAGAGAAAATGAGGAAATTCATCCGACCAAACTCCAACTTGTTTCCACTATTTGTTGGAAACTTGGACAAGTAATTCCTTCGTATGCACTCTGCACCTAGTTTCTTTTAGACTCCAAAGACCAACTCAACTTTCTCTACTGATTTCATTACTGGAGAAAAGTCCAGGGGCAAAACTCGGCTTGTAAAATAGGTTCGGGCAACTGGAAATTCCTTCGAAGCCAAGAGAAAACAAAATGATCCATTATCCAAATTCAAGTATTTTTACTTTACAACAGGGCAAGCCGAACAATGTTTAAATCAAGGATCTCCAGCAAGTTCACGAACACTAATGCCTGTCAAGTATGAGCATGTGCGCATTCTTCTGTTTAGTCGTTAAGCATTTTCACTTCGAAATTGCGCGTTGAAGTTCTCTTTTCCAGTTTGGCTCAAATCGCAGGGGAAAAATTTAATCATGGCAAACCCTTGATATTTGGTTCTGAAGCTTATGTTGAGCAGTCTCGTAGCTTATTGTTTGCCATGAGTGGGAATTCAGCCCACCTCGCACGAGTCAGGGATCAGTACTCAATTCTTAAATTCATATTCACTGAGGAGGAAATTTGACTCGTGCGTGGTGGCAGAATTGGTTTGGGGCAATTGTTATTCAAAACCCATAAAATGGTTCATTTAACAACATCCATCAGTAAAAGTCAAAACTGTTTGGAAATGGATTCAGGGAAATTTTTGAAAACAATGTGCAATTATTCAGGATAAATCAAAAAAAAACTTTAAGCGCTAACTCGAAACATAATACCCCACTTCGGCAAATTCCGCAATTTGTAAATTATCTGATTTTGTACAAGTACCA
Organism: Hymenaphorura dentifera; assembly: GCA_034699705.1. NCBI lineage: Eukaryota > Metazoa > Arthropoda > Collembola > Poduromorpha > Onychiuridae > Hymenaphorura > Hymenaphorura dentifera. Next base: position 9,277 of record JAQGCM010000184.1, read on the forward strand.
AAAGCAACCGCAGAAGAAACTTCCAAAACTACGAACACACTGGTACTTACGGTCGTAGTCTAAGCTATGCTTAGGAGGTTCATCCATCAGAAGCATTTGCATGCATTCTCACCAGGAAATTCTGCTGGACGATTTGATGGCTTTTGCTGCTTTTTTTCAAAAACTTAAGTTCTTATTGTGAAAAGAAATATCGAATTAATCATGCCTACCAAATTTTAAGTCCTCAAGCTCAAGCACTGTCGAATCAACAAAAGTTTAAAAATGCATCTGATGAACGAACCACGTAAGCCTTTGATAGCTAAGACTATCAAAGATTCTGTTGTCTAAAAACCATGATTGACAAAAGTTGAAAGTCAATACCGTCGGTTGTTTGTGAAATTGCGTTTGGCTTAACCTTGCACGGACTATTATACAAAATACAAGTAACAGGTACACGTAAATTGTTCCTGACAGCTGTCAGAAACAATTTACTTCGAATCTAATTTATTTTATATTATAATTATTAAAATTTATTTCGAATCCAGGCTAGCTAGCCTGGATTCGAAAATGACAATACTTTAACGTTGAGAAGACGTGATGGGCATGTTGGCTTATCGATTTGAAGCTGAAAACGCAGTGGATTTGGAATGCAAGGTCCGTATGGTTGGGTGCGTAGTGGAGAAAAGTACAGAAGGCTAATAGTGAAGTGGAAAGGAGAAGAAAGTATTGACTCGAGGAAACAACGCATTGGAAGAGCATCCACTCTTGTAGTCAGTCTTATGTTGGTTTCGTGGTTGGGGTTTGGATGGTGGTGCCGTGATGTTGTGAGGAGTCAATGGAGAGGAAAAATAAATAAGACCCTTGAGATGCAAGGATCCAAAAAGAAAGTAGAGAGGAAAGGTAGGAGAAACATTATGTTTCTTGACGCTGAGGTGTGCTCCTATTTATACGATGCACTACACGAATAACCCGCCTTGTGGTAAAGATAACCAAAAACCCATACATGTAAGTACTTCATGGGCATTGCCTTTCCAGAAATATTGAAAGATTTATCAACCCTTTGATATGTTCCATTAGCCTTATTGGAAAGGCATATGTAAAGCCGCCCGAACGGAAGAATAAACTGTTTCGTTCCTCTTCCTCCTAATCCGCAAACTGCCTCTCTATTACACTATCCATCTAATACAATATTCTATTTAATCTCATCTCAGCCTCAACCCAAACGTTTAGCTCAACCTAGACATACTCAAACGAACATCCTTGTACTCTCAATGTTCCGTTCAGCACGGCAATGCAATGTCTGTGAGAATTCATTAGTCAGGCAGGATCCTGTAAATGAGTCGGTTATGTAAGGGTGGTGATCATATTGGCACAAATGCACGGTGTGCAGCCCAAAAGTCCACTCAACTCATCACAAACTATACAATGATGAAAGGAAAACAATGTAAAATATTGAAGACCCTTTCAACAGCAGTCCCTTATCATTTGCCGGTCTTTCTTTCTTTTCCTTTTTTTTACTTTCTGTTCCGTACAAAAATAATGAAAAGAGTCACTTCAAAGAGAGTCTGAGCTTGACAATGATGAAATGGAGGCAAGAATTACATTGAACTCCCTGTCCTTCGAACAAAGTCTCAAGTGGATTCACATATTAGCACATGCATGCATTATTAGCGACTCTCACGATCAGATTGCGATCTTTCATTGTCCATCTAAGTCTGGCTTTGGGTTCGAAAGGGTGGTTCGAGAGGTACTGGGCCAACCAACATTCAGCGATTCCAATTACTATCTCTTTTAGGGGTCCGGGCACGAGTTTATGGTGTATTCGGTTTCAGTTTTCCGGTCTACTAGCATAAATAACTGGGGAGGCTGCGTACGTGCATGCTTTGCGATAGGGATCACGGTGACGAAGCAGGACTCATATGAGTGACATCACTTGTGAGAAGTACAAGAGACAATAATCAACCAGATCAGATCATCCGAAAACAACAAGGAGCCAAGTATGCAACAACCAATCATTCATAACGTTTAGTCTTGCGTAAAAGCAAGGAAACAACTGATTGCAAACAAACACCAAAATAAAGCAGAGAAGATTTTAAAGTTTTAACTGCAAGGTTCCAAAATACAGTTAATGATTATGTAATACAAATCAGTAGCTTTTGCTTTAGGAAAGGGACCCTTGATGAGATGAGATGCATTTTCGAAGGAAAGCATACATTCCCAGGGCTTTCTAAGCCTTCAACCCGTGCATTTCCATTGACAAGGTTTTTTTTTTTCTACTTTCCATTGAGAACCCATTTCTTCAACTGAGGCCAAAGCCTATAGTTTAGGCCTCAATTCCTTCAGCTGTCCCAAAGATTACAGCTTATTTTTTTTAATCGCAAACACTAATTCGGCCTCAAAGATTTATAAATGAGTACATGAGTTTGTTTCACACTATTACGAAAAACCGTATTTTTTAGAGACAGCAGAGAAAATGAAATGCCAAACAGAAATTGGAGAAAGCGTTAGCTCATCCACTGCGCAGTATTCATTACACAATCGTGGTCTAAAACAATAGTCTATTGTCTATTTTATGGTGTGCAGGGGAGAGAGTAAAAAAAAGTGTGATGATTTGGATTGGCGTAGAGGATTGAGCAGGTGTAGAGGCTAGTGTTGGTTGGTTGAGAGCTTGAAAGATGAAGACTATCTTTCGTTGTTCTCTGGGTGGTGGAGCTGCGCGATGAGGATGACAAAAGGATTTTCCCCGGGTTGGGGGTATTGTTAGAGAGAAGGCAGACAATACGTAGAATAAATGATTGTCTTGAGTTGGAAAGAGTTCTTGGGCTGGGTATGGGCGGCTTGTGAGATTACTCAACTCAGGACTGAGGAAGGAGCACGGAATGCCCGTGCTAAAAGGTTGTAAAAGCTTTTTTGGGATGCTGTGGAGAGAGATGTGATCTTGTTGGAGTCTCTGTGTTCGAAGTATGGGAATGGGTTGGGACTTTGGGACAAGACATTATTGGTTGCACTCTCTGGTGTTTCCTGCATTGGTTGTGTCGGACTCAAGAACAGCCTTCTCCCATTCTCTGCGCAGATCTCTTTATCCTCAACTTTTTCGAATTGTTCTCCAACATCTCATCTCTTCCTCAGCACCAACATCACTCCATCAACCGCATCACCAACAACACCAACTAGCTAAACCTAAAGTCCTTCACGTCTTCAACGTCATATTCATATTCAACATCTTCAATACAAGTCAACATTTTACGTTCAGACCTGCACGCTAGCTGACCGAGTAACAATAATTATAGTAGAACGCCAACCCACGACTCTTTGGTCCATTAAGCCGCGGGACACCAGACAGCTAACATTCCTAGGGTCTCACTTTTCTCCTTAAACCAGAACAATCAGCGCAAACAATCACACAATCACACTAAACATTCATTGTAGTCAGCTCACAATTCAATCAAACAGTTTGAGTAGCATTAAGCCTGGAAAATCGTTTTAAAACTTCAATCGAGAAGATAGGGTTTTTGAGTGAAAGTTGGTGAAAGTCGTGAGCGGTCCGGCGTGAGAGGTGCGATATAGACACTGAATGCATATTTGAACGGTTTTACATTCTTTTAACATTGCACTGCCAAGATTGCAATTGCGTTTACTCACTGATTGACTGACTTAGTGGCAAATGGCAACGTAAGGACACTTTGACCTGTTTAGGTGCGCATTTGAACTAGTGGACATTCTGCTTTCTACAAAGTTGTATTGTCGAACCATATGCATTTGAAATGTCAAAATAGTTGGAATAGAAACTGAACCATCTTAGCACGTGGAGTGAACGTGGAGACGGTGATCTTTATTTGCAGACAAGTGACTCGGTCGCGCGGTCAACTTTTTGATTGATTTGGTGAACAAACGTGTGATTCGCATGAATCGTCGTTAGGAAGTGTAATATCTTCTGGTTCGTCAAACGTTTAGTCATTACATTAAACTTTGTCAGCGTGTTCAGCCATAAACTTTCTTTGCAAATCAAAAACTCGTAAAAACAAAGTTCAAGTGAACGTAATGATGAGGGATATTGCAAATTTCAAGTGTAAGTGAAATTTGCCCAGAAACAACTGATTAGATTCAAAGTGTCTCTGCGAATCATCCGACTTGCCTGTCTTCTCTGGTAAATAAACAGTTTTTTTTCAATAAACTATTCACAGTTGATTGCAAAATTGAAAATTGCACGAGGGAACACATTAAAAAATTTTCGTTTTGCATTCGTTCATATTATGAAAATGAGGGCTTGAATGAGATAATGAGAATAGGTTTTTGTCCAAAAGAAAAATTCATGGATTTGTTTTTCTCGAGTGAGCGGTCCTAGTTCTGACCAATTTTAGGCTTTTCAAATTCCTGGAATAACTCAAGGCGTCTCTGTTTGCGTGCTGTTGATACTTGCAGAAGTGGCTGGCTAGAGAAATAATAGCAGCAGACAATAGTAGCGGCTAGCCGAGAATTAGAATGGAATTTTCTCGTCTTGAGTGACTGTGACGTCAGAAATACCTTATAGGACTTTATTACTTTCAATTGCCCTCCAGGTTCAGGAAGGACTCTGTCTTCTCTGGAATGCTCTCAAAGTTGAGGCGTGCCATTTTTATCGCTCATTCAGGTTTATTCCGTTGAGAGTGATTTTTTTTCTCAATAACTCCAGAAATTCGTACTCTACTCGTTTGTGTTTGTTTGCATCAAATTTTCAATAGTGAGTGCATCGGAAAACTATATTTTTCACAAAACCGGTCAACTTAAATTTAAAATTGGCGATTCTGGAATAGTACACCGAATATTGTTCTCATCTATATTTCCTCAGATTGTTTTGTGTCGCCGAACCGAAGTCGGATGTTGGAACTGGATCTCCGAAAACTCCGAACCGACTTGTACATTACATGTGAGCACATTTTAAGGATTTAATTGAATGGGTTGGATTGGAATGCAGTTCTAGGAAAAGGAATGTAATGAAATAATTTACATTCAATCAAATTGAGAATGAATGTTGTTGTGCGTTGTTCGGTGAGAAAATGGCATTCACCTCACCTCGGTTCTTTAGTAACTTTTTCTATTGCTCGTATGGGACTATTATGTGGAAACAATTACAATTACGAGAGTCAACGAAGCGTAGCGGACAATGCATGCACATCACATTAGTTTGCAATTGGAAAGATTAGTTATTATGTAATGGGAGTGTTCACACAACACAACGCCAAGCCGAAGCCACGCCACGCCAAAGGATTGAATCCGATATTTTCTGGAGTGCATACATAGATCTTATTATGTAAACCATGTACGTAGGCTGGCTAGGCACGTTAAGGAATGAACAATCTATTCCTGGAAAGGAAAATGACATGCAATATCCTAATAGAATTCTGTATTCTCTTCTTCTCCACTATATGAATTGTTGGAAATGGATTGGCGGCAAAACTTCACAAGACCGTTTTTCTCCGTCAATTTTCAGACGGGAGAGAAAAAAAAGAAAAGGAGAACTAAAGGTTTCAAGCTGACTGTTTCAGTCATGGAATATATGAGAGATAGGCTAGATAGAGCATTGCCATTGTGCCGCGCCATGCATGGAATAGATGATGAAACCTAGACAAAACGTGTCTCATTATACAATATTTTTCGGAAAATATCTAAAAATAATAATATGTAAACCGCATACCGCAGTTCAGTTATTCCTTAAAAAATAGATCGATCGTGTGAGTCATGTGGCTGAGCTGTGAAGGTGATCCAGTATTCCAAATACACAAGTGATAATAAGTAGTAAAATACAGTTTCCAGATTTTTCGGCCTTCCCAGATACCCGGCCAGACTGTACCCTGACTTGGGCGAGAGCAACAATAGATCGCTTTATTCTCATAACCGGCATAAACAAGTTCTCTCTGTTGGGCGTGTTGAGCTTGCTTGTCCGTCTGTTTCCTTCGAAATTCGGGAATTGGTTTTGTTTTGTTTATTTGGATTCCCTGTAAAGATATAGGGAAGACGGAGCAGAAAATGGGTCTGTGGTATTTCTAGCATGGATTTTTCAAAATGCAAAAAGAAAAAAAGCAATGCAACGGTTTTACTACTTACTACCTTGCATTGCATTGATTCTGTGTTTTTTTTTGGTCACAAAGATTTGCTTTGATTCTGCTGGCCTTCACCGCCTTAATTTCCAAGGCATCCGACGTTTGAGTACCATTCTGCCAATCTGGTAGAATCTGTTCTGTGTTCAAATAGACTAGCTACAATTTTTAACAACCCGACTAAAATTTGCAATATAATTGAATTACATTATTTGAATAGGGTTGCATAGTTTATCGTTTTGTTTAGCTGTTGGTGACACAATTGGGACTAATATTGTATGGCGAAACCTGTTCGTTATATTCGGTCATTCACTTACTCATCAACAGCTTTCATTTATTGTCTAATCGGAAACAGGAGGGACAGAGGGTTGACTTTGACTCCATTCATAGCTTCCTCGTCTTTTGTTTATTCCATCCAAGTTTCAATTAATAATTCCAGGCGTGGGTTTTTCTTGTTCTCAACCGTTACATACTTGAAGCTTAATGACCCCATGAAAAGTCAGAAGACGGACGAGTGCAATTCAAAATGTTCTTAAACGAGTTTAAAGGATAGTTTCCGCTTTTAAGTACCCAGCTCCTGTGCAGAACTCCCAAGAGGCAAACAACCATGTGAGGAATTATTATGCGACGAAATGGCAGAGCAATGAAATGAAGTTGGTTGGTTGTGGGGTTATTTATGAAAATTAGCACGTCGACTATTTCCAAGTTGGAGAAACGATCTCGAAACCTATTATTCTAGGGAATTTTAACATTTCGAGGGTGTACCTTGTTGATTGTAATGGCAAGCAGATGTATAGTCTAGGTCTTCTTGAAGATTGGGTTACACTTTGACTTGAAGGGAACTGACGAGGAGGACCAGCCAGGCCAGACCAGACCAGAGCACCCTGAGTCTTTATTGATTCTTCATTGCACAATCAGCTCGTCAATTGCATTTCATCATTTTTTAATTGACCATTCATTAATCAATAGGTCTGGCAATTATTTCTAGCGAATTCCATGGACATGGTCAGAAAGCTTCAAATGAAATCCCATTTGAAATTGTTTCTTAGACTTGATCTTGTCGTGAGAGGTTTAGATAAGGGGAGCAAAATTAAGGCAAGTCTTGTAAAGTTAGGATACATTTTATTTGTAAGTTGAGTCTTGAGTCCCATGTCGCCAACATCTGCAGAGTAAGAGTGGAAAAGAATATCCACGGGTTAATGTGCATAATAGGAAACCCACAACAATAGGAAAGAGAATTATATTGGGCACTGGTCCGGGTCTTGAAGAAGGGCTGTTAGTTTTGTAGACCGGAGGACTTGATCTTGAGGGTTTAGTCCTGGTTTAAGGGCCACTGGGACGGCGGGCCTGCTCAAAAGATGAGTTTGGCCAAGTCCCCATTTCTCCATCGCCCTAGTTTCTCCGTTTAGGAGAGGAAATAAACTGTAAAGGGAAGAAATACACATAATTGATATTATGAAGTTGGTGAGTGAGGAAAAACAAAGAGTGTCTAAGAGATGAAGGAAGGGTTCGGACTAAAGGACTTTTTGGGACCTTCGAGGGCGTGGGATGCGAGTTGAGAAACAAAAGAAAACCCACTGTGTCCCCTTCTGTTGTGCATATGTCTTGACTTTTCAAAATCTGAAACCCATGCATGGCAATCCAATCCAATCCAACGTTTGGAATGTGGACAATTGCCACAGTCACTCTCCCTTGTTTTGTTCATAAGACAAAGCCGATACACAATTACCCCTCCATCCCCGAATTTTAATTTTACTTTAAGGGCTCTAAGGGCACACTAAGGATAGCTAATATGCGTGTCCCAACCGTAGCGCAAATGACGTCTAACTCTTATGTCGGTTCTACCTCCTGCTACATTACATCACATACTTTGTCCGAAATTTAAGAGTCAATCACATGAATGAGGATGAAAGTCGGGCTATTCTTTTATTTCTGAGACGGGGACTAGGAGTCGACCCCGGGTCGGTCCAGATGGGGCCAAAAAGACCATTAACTTTCCTTGTAAATGACACAATTTATTATTGAACTGAGTTCTTAAGGGTTGGACGTAAAGCAAAACCTGCGTCCCGTGCAACCCACTATTGTCCTTGTCGGAGCGGAATCATGTCCAATTCATTTTCCTCAGTTTGAGAATGATTGTCTTGAGCGTCTGAACTGATTGCCATAAATGAGTACTCGTTGGCTTGTGTCTCCATGTTTACTTCTTCCATCTGTGCCCTTTGCTGTAGGAGTCAAAGTCATCTTCCTAACTCCTTTTGACAACTAAACTTTTTGTTTTTGACATTTTGACATTTTACTTGGAAATCACAAGGAACGAATGGAAGAGAAAATGTCTAGTCTCTTGTCTAAGGCGATAGGAAATAAAATCTGGAATCTGGACTGACTTAAGTTTTTGTATTCGCAGAGATTTTTTAGTTTAGAGAAACGACGAATTCAGATTCTTTAGAACTGAAAGTTAAAATTTTATTTAGTCTTAAAATGTAGTTCAGCTCACACCAAAATGCTGAGCTCAGAAAAAAATTTAGAAATGTGATTGGTGGGCTGGTTTGCCCTGCCCAGTCCACCATTAACTTGTTTATGATTGGAAAAAGAGGTAGTTCGGGATCAAGCTGTACCTTCGTATGACGGATGTGCTTGGTTTTTCCATTTAATTTCTTCCAAGCCTTCTTGCGACTTTCGCTTTCACTTTCGCCATGAAATAATTCCGATCCCTGGTCTGATCTTACAGATAATATGATAAAGATAACTTGGGAAAACACATTTATCGACGAGACAAAACTCTCTAGGCAGAACTACAGAATTTGGCCTTTGCTTCCTGTACATTGGTGAACTTTCCTCCCAGTGTCCTTGTAGACATCTCAAATCATTCCAATCGAAATTTGGCGAAGCGGAGCTATTTGCCGTGGAGTACAGGAAGGATGCCCGGGTATTATGTGTGATTTGTCATGGCTGAAGAGCTAAACTGCCGGTGGTCCCATTCCCATCCTCAGTTTCCTCAGATCAAAATACTCGGGGTGATTTGAAGACCAGTTTTCTTCTTCATCCTCTCATCATCTACATTCTACATCTCATTCTCATAGATAAAAGCTTGCAAAAAGCAGACGAGATATTACTCCGAACCAGTATTAACTATCTACAAAGTTTAGCAAGTCTGGTAAAGAAATAAATATGGAAATGTGGCCGGAGTTTTTGACTTCCCCTTTGCCTTTACCCGTACCCACAGAGTTGAGAGTAAAGTGCATTATTTCTCCAACTCTTTTTTTTCCTCAACGACGAATACAACCAAAGTCAGGCCAAAGGAAGCACTTGAGTTGAGGTTGTCACTTCTTTGGTAAAAATGATGAGGTTCCGAATGACAGTTGAGGGGAGCGAGAGGCAAATTCATTCCCATCATAAGATCCAACCACCCAGAAGCCAATTGGTATCAACCAATTTTATTGAGACGTGTCTCTGTTTTAATGAAACAGTTCTAGTCTTCTCTTCTCATTTCTTCTGGCGTAGAAAATTCTGAGGCAGGTAGCCAAAACAAGTCAAGGCTCTTCCGTCTCATTATCCTAAGGAATTGGAATTCATTTGGCACACGTAACATGTGTCGCTGTCTAATTACTGAACAATAAGGTAGTGGTGGGTCTTCAGTGCAAATTTGAATGCCGAGAGGGCCGAGTCGCTCGAATTGCTTGTAGAGAATTTTCCAAGCTTTCCTTGTCTGCATTTGAATTTATACGAATTTATATGAAGGAGACGGAGTTTTTTATACATTTGATTGGGAGTGTAGTTGGTACAATGTAAGATGTCTGTGCGTATTAAACTCTGAGCCCATTAATTTTCTCCCCTTCTTGTTTCTTGAATAGTACGTACGTTAGGACAAGGAGTGTGACTATCATTGGATGATTGAATTAAAATTGAAGGAAGGAAGAACAGGGAGCCATAGGTTATAGGACATACAAAATAAAAGATTGTAACCGTATCAGTGACGATGACGGAAAATAAAAACTTTAGACCAATGAATGACAATGAGAGTACTATGGCGTGGTGTCATGTAATCACGTCCAATGGCGATTGAGAAAAATGACTGTCTAAAAGCACTGACGAACACAAGGCAGACATGCATGTATGTATTTCGAAAAAAAAATATTCATGAGAGCATTGAGCATCCAAGGGAAAGATTTAGATTTGGGACTGGGTGCGTAGATTCTATTCTATTGCGTTGGATTTACATTGGATGAAGTCGTAGATGAAGAGTCCATCTTGAGTTTAGTTGTTTTCAAAAGCACGTCTTCTTGATTCTTGTGGTGTCTGCTCTGGGCGCTCTTGTCTTGAATTGTATGGAAAGGAGAGAGAGAGACGCTTAAGCAAAGTTACGTTCAGAGTATTGTAGGAAGGTACTTTGGAAAAAACACTTGAGAAGATAAATGTCAAACGGGTTGAAAAAGACCAGACTCCCCGACCTTAATAGAATGCACTTGGCTATTAAAGCCATTCTCACTCAATCCTCATCCTTCTAGTCCTTTGACTCTTTCTTTTCTCATTTTCTCTAAACAATCGACATTGTGTTTCTTCCTACTACTTCAAAATAGCCAGACGCCATGGCCAGAGTCGAGCTCTCACGCAAAGGCCCTTCTGGTACATGAGGATGTTAAAATGATAAAAAAAAATCTTTCAAACAAATCATTTCTCACTTGAGGAGGTCAATGCTCTTTGTGTCAGCACCACATCCCTCCTTGAAATTCTGTGCACTTGACTTACTTACTTAGAATCCCTCGAAACATTTTATTGTAATTAAAATTGAATTATTTATTTCGACATTAGGTCAGGTTTAATTTTCCACTCCGACTAAAGTATGCACAAAATTCAGGTAAAGGATAACAGGAAGTGTTAATATTTCACTTATTCCCTGCTTCAGTCGAACGCAAGGGCACTTTTTCTGGCCAATTATCGCTAGAACCGCCAACACATTCACAGATTTTTTTTTACATAGTGCATTATTGTCACTATTTGATAATGACAATTAGAAAGAAATGAATTCTTTTGGAAATAATGGATTGGTATTTTGTTTGACGGTCTTGTCCAAAATGCACAGAGGGAGTCTGGCGGGGCACTTTGAGTGGAATAGTAATGGGGTTGAAAATGAGAAATAAATGGAGATGTGAAGAAGTAAAAGTAGGGATGAATTGGCTTTTGTTGTTTGGTGACTCGTGTGTGTTTTATGCAAGGGCCGGAATAAGAGAAAAGACGAAAAATGGAAGAGAAATGGAAATGGAATGGTAGGAGTGTAATATTTCTGCGGTGAAAGCGAGAGGACTTATTTATTGTTTATGGTCTATTGATTCTGGAATGATTCTTCCATTCAAAGAAAGACTTTTATTCTCTCCATCGTTCTAGACAGACTAGTACAGACGCTCGGCTTTCTCTTTTCTACTCATTTGTCCTCCATTGTGTCCCATTCTTTACGCCGCACCGCTTTCTTTTTCTCGTCACCACCACCAAATACCAAAACCAGCAGAATCGAACTAAACTATCGACTCTGATATCACCCTCGCAGACCGATCGACCGCTGCCCTTACAAACCTTACATCACATCCTGAGCATAGCACGTTAGTAACCAATATATTCAGTACCGAAAAACTATGACCCATTCCGAGATTTTCACTAAAGGGTCTTTTCCCATGAAATTACGAGGATGTTTTAGAAATCTGAATTTGCTGAACTCAAAGTTGGAGTAAAACAATGCTTTAAGAATTCACTCTCCGGGTCCTGGTGTTCTTTGACCTGCACAGGGTGAGAGCCCTTGCGTCTGCTCTGTTATTGAAGGCCATGGATTGGAAATCTAAGACAGAATATGAACAGCCGTTGTAGTGAGTGACGATCGAGTAGAATTGGAGTCAAAGGACGAGGTTTGCCCTTTGTGAAGCAATGCCTTGCTCATTTGACGGTGAAATATCACTGGCGATAAATAAAGTCGATGTATGAATAAGACTTTTCTGAAGAAACAAGTCTATTTGAGCCCCAACTGCTTCCTTTTGTTGTCTAGTGCCCATAAAATTATGAGTCCATTACGGAACAGGACACATACTCTTAAATCCTATCGAATTCATGAACATGGATGCTACACGCTAGGAGTCAGAAAGAAATAAGAATCACTGGCTAAACCAGCCATGAGGTTGGACTTGGGTATTTTTTTTTGCAATCATGGGATGAAGGAAGTCCAAGAAGTCCATTGCTCACATGCAATTGCATGCATTGCTTCAAACCACTACGATTACGATGTACGCTAGTGGCTAGACGAGTAGCAGGACTTGTTATTTATTTCGGCGTGATTCACGACTCAACTTTTATACGTCTGAATCCGCACATTACATTTTTATTTGAAGAGCTTGGACTCCTATTTCCTGGCTTCTCACCATTTTTGCACTTATCATTCTCTTTGTTGTGATAATGAGGTGGTGATGGTGGTGGAGGGTGTATCATGTACATTACATTCATTCTACAAATGCTTGCTTGGATTTGTGCACGAGGAGTATTGAAGATGTCCTTAGGAGTTAAGTCAGCTAGCTCGTGATGGATAGAGTCTTTGGAGGTTAGCTGGAAGGAATTGAAGTTTTGTTAAATTTTTTTTACTAGCTGGTAAATTTGGAGTATGAGAGCTTGAATTTTTTTTACCTCTCTTGAGTTTTGAGAGAGTGAAGTTGTTTGAAGAAGAAAGAGAAGAAGGCACAGGAGGATTTGAAGACAGGGAAGAATTGATAGGTGTAGCTGGTTGAATGAGGACGGGTTGCGCTTAAATTTAGCTCTGGAAGAGACAAAAGGGACTGAGTTGCCTGGAGTTTCAGAGTCAGAGGTTTTAGAAGAGAGAAACGTAACAATAATATAAGAGAAGAAGAACCAATTTGGCACCGGGTCAAAAGTTAAGGAGTGCCAATTTGTAGCCAAAATCCTTTTGTTTTCTCTCATTGGCTGTCTGCTCCGTTGTGTGAATGCCACCAGAGCTAATGAGAGAAGACAGAACAATGAGGAAGACACCCACTCTGCAACGCAACGCACTCCAGCCAAAACACTCCAGCCACGAGCCCAGCAGAGCCCGTGAATAATGACTTCAAGCGCTAGACTATTATTCTCTCGCCTTGACGTCATGCTAGTCATCCAACACTTGTCACACTCCTCTCTCTCTCTTTACATCTTCCCAAAGACTATTCTTATAATTTATTAAATTCTGGACCTACTACTATTCTAGTCAATTCCTTCCCTAGAATCTAGAACCCACACGAGGCCCAACCCACATAAAACTTACAATGTCTGAATGATGCCAACTTAAATTAAATTCTGTGAATTTATTGTGTGCAGGCTACTCGCCAGTTAAAATTAAATCTTATTCAGACTTCAGACGCACAAGTAAATGGCGAGTCAGAGTCAGGTTATTGCTGGCAAAATAATTAAAGTCAACATTTGATGGAAAACAAACATTTCCGAAGTAATATAATGTAATGAGTAATTCTATGTTGATCAAATGAAACATTCAAGTCTTTCAAATTATAAGTGATTGAGTAGAGCAGAATGTGAGTTCAGAATTCAAGGGCGGAGAATGAGATGTAAAACATGTATAAAAAACAGAGCAGACTTTGTCAAAGTGTCTGCCAAAAAGTCTCCTTCCCTAGGTATTGGTGACTTGTTCATAAATTGTGAATTAATTATTCACCAGAGTCATTCTCAGAAGGCCTGATTGGAATACAATCTGTTGTAGCATTTAATTGTGAGAGAAAGGAAGGAAGGAAGGCAGGGGCTTAATGTAACCTTTGAGAATTGAACCAGAGATAAAATCGCACATGTGAAGTGCTTGCCAGAATATTTATGCACACAACACACATTTGCCTGTCCCACATTTATAATTTACACAATTCCGCCTTAATATATTTTCTAAGGACGAATGATTCTAAGATAGTACGCATTTACATGTTTCTAAGATGGCCGACCCAAGAGTATCGTCGTGACTAGTCTGCTAATAATTGACACCAAGTGTGTGTTAGTTAGTTGCGTGTTAGTTAGTTGCCTGCTTCCAAGAAGAAATAGAGGAGATATCTTGGACTGAGAATTTTTTAGTTGGCTCTTATTATGCTCTCACACATCGGCTGCGTCGACCACTCATCCGTCTCCACTTCATTTTCGCGTTTCATTATAGTCTTGAGATACTATGGTTTCAGAGTGTAGTCTGCGTGTTCGTCTATGTACACGGCAAAGGCAAGGCATTCAACCGAAGCCATTTGGAAGAAAATGAAGATGAAGTTTCTACTTTATAACAAACTCATCTTTCAATCATTGTTTCTCCGCTCATTCAATTCTACAAAGCGTGGAGAATTTTGGCAAAGAACACTCACACAGCCGCACTATGCTACTATGCATATTCCGAACCGAGTAGCTTGGAGTCATGTTGTTTTCTCTCTTTACTCCAAATAAATTGAAACCTCCCTGAAATGCTGGGAAAAACTAGTGTCATTCTTACCAAAATTTTACATCCATCAATCTACATCGCCAACTGTAATTCTATTAGGCACAGAGTAACATTTTTACTGGATATTCACGGATAGTGAAATACTTCTTATAATCTACAAATTGGCTCAATGGCTCGGATGTAATGTGGAAGGTATACTGTGTGACTGTGTGTTAGCATGAATTATTTTGGCACCAGAATCTCTTACTACCGCTTTCTGTTAGGGATATGATTTGCACTGCATTGCCCTAAGACCGCTAATCTGTCCAAATGTCAGCATAACCTTGGTTTAAATTACGACAAAGAAAAAAAATGAGGCAGATAATATTCAAACAAGTTGGCACTCACACGAGGGCATGAATGAATTTTGATTTTTTTCCTGCAACATGAGAAATCAGCAATTTCATGTCCAGATTTCGCAATAAATATTTACTGGTGCTTCGTAGATTTAGAATAATAGTGTGCATTGTCAAGGAGCTTCTTTCAATCAAACAGAGTGACCATGAAGTCGCAAGTCCAACACTGCAACTGCGTTGCTAAGAATAATCATCAGGTTTCTCGTGGCACCCAATCGAAAGTTTGGCGATTAAATGAATTTCAATCGATTGAGGGGCTGAAGAAGTTATATTTTAACGGATCGTCTTCTGGACACTGCTTTACTTATTTGCAACATGGTTTGAGTTGATTATAATTCACACGTTTCTTTAGATAAGTCGCTGTTAGTGCTGTTATTCTGTACTATTGGCGTACCCCTTTGCCTTTGGATCAAAGTATGGATTTGCATCTCGTGGAGGAGTGGAAGTGGAATTGCAAAAAAAAAGCACTGAAACAAAAACTAAATTCATTTCCGGACATTAATATTGGGATGCTCTTAAATTTCTCATGGTACTTTTAAGCTTTCATTCCCTATTTGCGTGCAGAACTGCATTGGGCTAAAATGCGTTTTTTTAGGCATCAAGTTGTGAAAGAGTTGGTAGTGCAGTACTGTTTTATTACAAACATTTGAGAGTTGAGATTGAGATGCATTTGGAAGACTCATGCCATGCGTGGTTTCTGTTTTCCTTTCGTCAGTCGATATTCCAGTCAAGTCTTGCAATGTTTAATTTACATGCATGGCAATTTTTTTTGTCTTACATCTCAGGCACAAATAATCACAAAAGTACACATGCCATTCACATTTGATCAGAATATGAAGCATTGCAGCATGAAAATTCACAGTCCAAGTGCATGATGATTGAGCTAAAACATAAGTTTGGGCTTTTTAATCTGCGGATGGTTGAATATGCAAGGATAATGCAATTCGAATTTCATAATTGACTCGACACTATCTCTGGCCCTCCCAGCACTTACTGGTCATGGAGTGTTGTTCGCAAAAAGGTTAGGTCACACGGATTCATATCTGAGCCAGTATTGTGGTTGAGTTTGACTTTGTGGATGCGTGTACTTTATTATTGTCTGAACCAATGAAGAAGGGGACGACGCAGATTGATAATGAGAAATTACATGAAGTCACTCATTAAGAGTGGAGTAGTGCACGGGATGAGCCAATTGCCAAATGGGAAGCAACTTAAGCAAGCCCTTTCAGCCCTTGCCTTGCTTGAAGATAATTCTTGCTGAGTGTCGCTGGTTGAGATTTTATTCATTACAATGCATATATTTGACAAAGGGCACCGAATTGCGAAACTTTGGACGGACACGACTTGGGGAGTTGGGAATTGAGTAAAACTGATGAGCTGTTTTAGCTTAGCCACATACGTGCATACATAGTGCTAGGAGATAACAATTTAAACAGCGAGACAAATATTATTAAGCTGTTTGTGAATTGTAAAGATTAGAAGGGTTGATAAGGTTCCCTCATTCAACAAGTAATTTCTTGAAGTGAAGAAGAAGACTTTGAAAGAAAGAATGTCTTTATTGAGGACTCTGTTTTTGGATTGAGAGAGTAGAAGAGTGAAGAGTGGATGAAGATAGCAAAGAACAGAAGTCGTCAGAAGGAGGTCACTCTTGGGTCACATCTTTGTCAGACCTCTCATATCTCCCATTAATTTGTTTTTGTCTGCCAAACAAAATCTTACCCGGACACACATAAAAAAACAACAGCATGTCCCAATAAGCAATTTATTCTCTTCTCAAAACTCATTCAAACTCCAATTTATACTTAATACTTACTATGTATGTACTTCACATTATAATTTTTCCATATCTCTTGAATTTTGAAATACTTGTACTCAGAATCTTGCTTTGGTTTTGGTGGATTGCGTTGCGACGGATGCAGGAGCAACGCGCAACCCCAAGTGGTCCATGGATCACAGGATTTTCTCATATTAATAATATTATAATGCAATGCAAACAGATCCTCTTTCCGTCATTCCCCTTTCCTTCAACTTTATCCTTTCTGATTCATTTAACTCTGAAGAGTCAGTCGGAGTCTTCGATAAGGAAACAAGGTTCAATTTCTGCTCACAAAGTCAAACACTCAAGTCCAAATTATCCTACATTTTTTTGTGATTTATGTTCGTAATACGTAATGTTCCCATGTATTAGAAACAGAAATACCGACCTAATGTAATATTAATGTCATTCAGTTCCTCTTTTCAACGTTTTTTTATTTTTTGAATGAAATTAAACAAAGTAATTCATGACACGGTGCGTCCTATTCAAAGCTATTTACTTCATTTACTTTGCGTTGCGTTGTTCGGCATCTCTGACTGACTGACTGGGTAGGGTCCCTTTAGTTTTTTTGAAGCCTTCATTTGCCATGGACAAGGCGATTTGGTGGGAGTCTGCACGTTTAGTTTTTTACTAAAAAATTGAACTACTTTGTAATGGGGTACTTACTGGATGAGGGGAGGACCTCGTCGAGTGAATATCAGTTGGTCTAGAAAGCTTTTGATGTGTTTGATATAAACCAGTTGCAACTCAAATGATCCGTTCAAATCCCAAAGGTTACGTGCTTGCGGTTGTGCGTAGCTGCTTTCCCTCTTCCTCAGGTCTAATCAAAAACTCACTTTGTTTCTTTCTTTTAGCTGCATGACTTCGCTCACACAACCAATATCTTGTTTCCGTTCACTAAAAAAATATAATTTTTCAAGGCTTTCCCAGACCCATGAATGAAGTTAAGCACACAAGTCGCACAAGCAGTAAGCTTGATTGATCTTGAATTTTTGCTACCTCACCAAAATTCAAATTGCTTACAGTCTAAATTAAACAAAGAAATGTAGCGCACTACCAATCCAATTTCCAATGGGAAGCAAATAAATCACCAATTTGGAACATGTTCCTAATGTGAAATTAATGAGTAAAGTGCAAGGCAAGTTAATAGCAGTTGACGACCAATATTAAAATATTTGTGCAAATAGTTTGTCGAATCAAGGGCGTACTAGTGCTAAAATATTTCAATTTCTTCTAATTCTCACACTATCAGATTCAAATAATCATTATTCACATTAAATGTTGAATAAAGTGCGAGTGTTGTTAGAAAGCACACATCGGATGAGCTTGCAGATTTTGGCCTTTTCATAACGACCCAGGGTGCCGGGTCCCTTATAAAAGAAGAATGCATAACTAATCCCGTAATTGGGACCGTCACCGAGCTCATAAGTTTTGCTTGCGCTTATTGTATAAAATCTAACCTTATTAGACCCATTCCATGGCACCGGCGTTAAACCTTTTTTATGCTGACGGTTCGGCATTCTTAGGTCGTATGAACTAACTTCCCTTTCTGCATTTTTCTTCGTGAATAAGTAGGAATTAATCTACATCTTTTAATAGATGATTCTATGACATCTGAATGAATTCGCCTATTTTGATTAGTTACATGAAAGAGATTATCAATTGCACCTTTTAGCAATAATGAAAGCACTCCGTCATGAGGGTTCGCTTTGCTGGTACATCTAATGCAGGCATTTGTTGTGGCTAGAGCATTATTTTGATTCAATTGTTTTTATTTCAAATTACAGATCGCATCCATCTTGGAAGTAATTTATGAAAATCATTATTTCCATTCCTTTCCGGACCGACCCTGAGTCTAAATCAGCGCAATGAGTTCGAACAAGCGTAAATCCCCACCAAATAAATTTGAAGATACACAAGTTTCAGGGAGATTCCCGAATCGGATTATATCTTCCTCACCACATCAAATCATCTACGAAGAAAATAATTTCGACACATTTCGAGCAGACTCAGCCGAACCACTGAGTTTGACCTCCAGGCATACTTCTTTCGGAGAAGACGAATTACTTGAAGGTGGAAGCTTTAGAGAACACGAAGGAGCAATGGAAACTAGCGGAGACGAAATGTCTGATTTGGGTTCATACTGCTCACGAACAAGTTCAGATGTCATTGAAGATGTAGATAATGTGGTCATTGACGGACGGCCAAACGGAATTCGTAGTGGGCCGCACAAATCCAGAGGTTCTCTATCTGGAGAATCCTCTTCAAATAAGTCACCCACCCTACCAATCTTGAGTCAGAGTGACGCAAGAAATAATAAGAAGTCAATGGATGATGTTCTGAAGAGGTTGAGGACACGATTCACCCCAGAACAATATTCTAATCAGGCATTTTCCCCTTCAGCTTCTTCTTTTGAAGCCAGGTGAGTACATTACAATGTTTCCTTGATGAAGAATTGAGAGATAGTTTCCTTAAATACGGAGTACCATAGGTCTTGTGTTTGTAGAATTTGAATTGCGCTGCACATGCACTTGTAGTGTTAGTTGGTGAGTCTGGGATGTTGAAAATGATTCAAGTATTCAAAACAAAACGAAGAAGGATGAGTCGGAGTGAGAGAAGTTGAAAAGCATTAGGGTTGGAGGCTGAAGGAAGAGAGCATATTTTACCATTGTTTAAATAAAGGAAACAGTATTTCATCTGGGTTTTGACGGGCGGGCGGTTTGTGCTTTCACTCTCTGCGTCGTCTCTATATCTTTCCTACATGTTTGTAGTGCCAATTTACATGACCACTTTTGTTTCCCCGATATTTATTTCGTAAAAGCTTGTCTTTGACTTGGGCCGAAAGATAAACAAACACAATGCCAGATGGAAAACTCATCCGTGTTTCAAAAAGTTCACCAATTTCTAAATGTTCGGCACATTGCACATGTGCCGTGCTTTTCCTTCGTTTCATCCAACCCATGCCTAGACTAGCTTGGAACTACTTGATTTGTAATGCGTTTGAGAAAAGAGGCTCAATGTCCTTTGAAACACCGACCCGGTAGTTCCGGTTTCTCTTTTTACTACAACAGCACTTACCCCAACAATCACAACCAACCATATCATTTCAAATTCAATTGGAAATTTGATTGTTGCCGCTAATCATGAGATCGAGATGAACTAAATTGCATTAATGAACTCAAAGAACTTGTTTTAAAATTCTTGTCTTCATTTATAGTTTATCGGAGCTCGCACCTTTAGTTGGCGGAGACGAGTCGGTGCTCGGGAGTGAGCAGAAATTGTCAGCAGTGATTTGCCAACTGCAAAAGATTCGCGAACAGCTTCATGGTAAACCACCGCCGCACACGACAACTCCGGAGAGTTCAACAAAAGTGAGTCGCTTGTCATCTTTTATGAGATCAGATCATTATTTCTTGTTCCCAAAATCCCTGTGCACTTCCACATTTTATCACTTTTGATGATCTGGCCCTGAAAATAGATTTAGATTGAGGGGACGTGCAGGTAATAGGGATAGTGGTGTGCGGTAGATGCAAACAGCGTCGTGGCTTCTTAGATTTTGATGAATAGTGGAGGATTGGGCCGAAGATGTGTTGACGGTGTGGGGGCTCTTTTATCATGTGTGAGATGATGAAGTCTGGATGGAGTTTTCAGGTTGATGAGTTCGTGTTGCTTGTTCTTGCCACCAAATCATAGAACCTTAGCCCAGGAAGCATGGAGATGTGATATAAGAATCACTTGTGTGCTTCTTTTTTTTCTAAACTGACTGAAAATGACTTGAGAAGTGTTATTTTTCCTCGGATATCAAAAAGTGTGGAGAGCGGAAAGGAAAGGATAGAGGAAGAAAAAGAGTAGGGAAAAAAGACATGCTATTTTTAAAGGAAAGTGGCAGGAGCGTATAATTTTTCTGTATTATGCTAGTGAATAACAAGTTTTGAGAGTTTCTCTCCTCTGCTGTCTCCTCGGTCGGTCGCACGGTCGGACTCTTGAGCACTGCTTTGCTGTGCTGAGCGTGTGTCTATTACTACTTAATTTTAGCTTTTTGGCCACAAAACGAAGGAAAAAATTCTTTACTCCAACACTAAGGAATTATTAGGATATATCATCTCCGGACTCACAAGACACATTTCTTCTTCTCTTAAACTTCTGACTACTTCACCTATTTCTGTGACAAAACAGCTGTGTTATTTTGGTGCTCACATCATTTTCCCTTCCCACTCTCACCCATGCATGCAAAGGCTCTCTCCCGTACACTCACGTCCAAATATTACACCTGATTTTCTATATGATTTACTAATAATTTCTCTTATACTCTTTTTCTTTTACCGTCGACCACAGAATCCTTACCTATCAAACAAATCGTTTATCATTCTTTCCATTTTGCAAAATACCAATCTCTGCCAGCACCAAAACTCACGTACGGGCGGCGATCTTGTCTACCCACGCCACTCAACATGATTTTTACAAACATGACGAACGTTTCTTTGGGCATTCCATATTCTCAGAAATGCAGTCAACAACTCACTTTCTGATTTGTTTAAATGTTGTTGGGAACAATGAGTTTATACTAGGAGTTATTTTCGCTGCAGAAATGAATGTGAGGTAGAGTTTAAATGAATTGCGCATAATTGCAAAATATTTTTTTTCTGTTTTTCCTTGTTGTTCTCGTGGAAAACAGACACTGCGAGGAGCAGGAATAACGTCGAGAAAGTTTAACGAGTTAATACCCGAGGTTTTATATGAGGTTTTAGTACGGTAGTTGTGTCTGAGTAGTCAGATCAGGCGTTCCTTCCGCTGCATTGAGTTGATGGAATGGAGCAATGCATATGTGTAATGCGAAAGGGGGAAATGAATGTATAAACAAGGTTTTTATTTTGTGGTCGACATTTAAAAGTGACAAAATTTATGACAAGTACGGATTGCCGTAAATGGGAGCCAGAGTCATAGGGAAGTAAGTAGAGAACTCCGCACGGGTAGACCCCAAGTACTCTTTTTTAATGAATTTTGAAGAGCGGATTTTCTTGTGTCGCCCGACCCCGACTATAAGAAAACAGTAGAAGTTAGAAGTAAAGATTCATTTGAACATGCTGAAGAGTCATTAAAAGAGCCCACAAGAAAGAATATTAATGTGTTGCTTGGATAGCTCCTTGTGCACCGGCGTTGGGCACACTTCCGTTCTTTAATTCTCATCCCTCCAGATTTATAAGAGAGGGGAAGTGGAGTGGAGCTATGAAGGCTAAGATCGTGTTTTAGAATGCGTTTCAAGTTCTAAGATTGGTCTTTCTTGTGCAAGATTTACATGGTCTCACAATGCTGACAATGCAAAAAGGTTAGAAGAAATGAGTCTTTGGTATGTCAGTAATATGCTCCCAAGTTGAATTTTTTAAAGCCGTGGCACATTCCAGACACCACGTTCGATTCCTACCTTCCTTGCACGGGTGCTGTAAACATCCGATGCCTTAACCCCTGCGCCATCCTACCATCCGCACTCCCTTCATCAGAATCTCCTGTCCTCACTAATTACCTCCGACTATTCATTCACTCTATTTATCCTCTACTTCCCATCAGTTATCATCGCGTAAAACTCAAGCCACCATCTCTGCTTTAATAGTCCTCCCTTTCATTGAATGTATAGATATAGAATTTACCCGGGTGGAACCGAAGTTAAAAAAGAAGAAAATCTTACTGGGTGCTGTTGTACAAATGCATTGCAATTGGAGAAGCAACACGTCAAAACTCCATATGCACGCATTAATATTCAAAACTCTTGCCATTCTTTTTTGTTCGGGATGTTGGAGCTCTCTTACGACGCCACAATGGCTTCAACATTTATACTTTTGTATCTTTCCAATGCCAAATCCCGGCGTCTTTCCTCCGCATCCCTTGCCCCATTTGTTTTGAAAATCAAAGCTATTTTCAGAAGTATAATTTACAAAAGACTCCGCTTGAGACAAGTCGTACGTACATTTTCATTTGACAATGTGCGCAACGTATGTAATTCGTGACGTAAATTTCTTTTGCGATGGGTTTTTAATATTGATAATTTTATGAATGCGCCGCATTGTTATTTAGGATATTGGGAATGTGGAAGAGTAGAATTAGACACAAGCACAGCGATCGAGAATCGAGACGTGCCCTCGACCCGCCTTCCGTCGGTTCGGTTTTTTTTCACTGATCGTGTAATGTGTGAATGATATGAAATGATTGTGGGGAGATGTGCCAACTGATTTGTCTGCAAGTCTAGTAAAATGTGCACTATAATACGGCTTAAATATTTTCGGGTTGACAGTCATGACTTTTACTACATTTTGACTCGAATCCACGATCGCCGAGAGTGTTGTGATGAGGATATAGAATTTCTCTCTGCATTTCACTCGGATCTCTTCAGAGTAGTTGAAGACAAATCGGTGTGGGCTAATGATGTCAGTTGAAATTTGACTGATGAGTTTTCAACACTTGGCAAAGTGTAATCAATTATTTTGAAATGTACTTTTTTTCTTTTTCTCCTGACTAATTTGAATCGTATGGGAGCACGACATTTACATTTCTCCAAAGTGTTACATCCCAGCCTTCCCTTGTGTTTCTGCGTGTGGTGTGTTTCGTGGAAATAGTTTGTGGCAGTTGTCGAAGTGAATCCTCTTGAGATGAGGGTATTATTGTGGCATTTATTCGAAGATGAGACGGTGACAGCGGCTTATAATTTCATACTCCGTCCTCTTCTATTGAGATTTCCTCTGCCTTTTTTTCTTCCTCTGTCTATCTCCTGTCCAAGAATCTGCGGGAAGTCTTGCCGTAAAATCAGGGGGGTATTTCCTTGGAGAAATTCTAGAGCTAATCGTCTTGTTCTTTAGCGCAATTGCAAGCGAGAGCGAAGCTTCTTCAAGTATGTTTTGTCCCCTTGAACTACTACTGAATGCAAAATTGAGAGAAAGTATAAAACGAAATAGCGTTTCAGTTGTCGTTGCAATGTTCTAGGCTTTGACAGAGAATGCAAAATTGAAATCCATAACAGATTTTTTCTCAGCCATCTGTGCACACAAGAATAGAGTATTTTTTTAAAATGTCTATTTTACCCTTCATCTCCTTCCCGACGGAACCGGCTTCTCCGGCGGAGACTGCAGGGATGATGATGACTTGTGAACCTGCATATGGCGTGCCTTTTGGTTTTGGGTGGGATGGCATTATGAGCTGACGGTGACATTTTATGGACGAATTCGAAACAAATAGACTCGGCATGTCTGAACAAAATGCTCTTGAATTTTACGACTCTCCTCATCATAATTTCCTTTCTCTTGACAACAACTCCCGACCAAGATGACAGTTATTGCTTTATTTCCAAGCCCTCACTTTATTTAGTTCC
>JAQGCM010000185.1:0-33271 GCA_034699705.1 Hymenaphorura dentifera
TAGTGCAGTCGCAGTGAGGTAGTCAATGGCGCCAAGATGGTGATGACTGACTGACGGTAGGCTCAATTCACAACGTAGGTGTGCATAGCAAGTGAAGTGTTAGTGTACCACTCATACATAGATTTCAATTTGTAGTAATGAATTCCCACTGCACTGCATTCGCATTGCAAACTGTTGTTAGTGCAGGACTAGGACTAGGATTTTGCATGTTGTCAAAATGTGATTTGATCTACAAACAAGGAACAAGGAATCGTTGTTGCGGCCGTCGTCGTCCTCGTCGACGTCGTGGGTTTAATAGGTCTTGATACGAACGCAACGCACTGCACCGCAGATCAAAAAAATCTGATTTCTTATCCAATTGCAAATGATGTTAATGCTGGCTAATGTTTGGGGGTTCCATCACATCTCAGAGCTCAGAACTCGAGCAGAGCTCAGCCTTGACAAAATCAGAGCAGAGTCAGCAGGGCTGCTGCTACCACCAAATAACATGTCCTTCTTGTGTGCAATGCAATGGATGCGTGCTAATTTGTTGGCTTTTTTTTGCAACATGAACAAGAACAAGATGACAAAAAGCAGGTAAACGGTTTGTTTACAGTGGCGGTCTAGGCAGTCTTCAAAAAAAAGGTCACTGGGTCAAATTCAAGTTAGCGGGACGGAGACAGCGGAGGCCTACTTGTGTGAAGAAGTGACTTGACTAAGGAAGGTGTTTCCGGACTATTTTGAAATTGACATCCGGCTGCTGGTGGAATATTTGCAGTGCAGAGTGTGTGCACTACAAGTGCAAAAGATACATTTACAGAAATATTTTGAATGAAAATGGGCTGCTTCATTTCATGTATTTTATGTTTAAGAAAAGCACAGCAACGAGCAATTTGGAACCCGGTTCGGCCGAAGAATTTCTCAATTCAATTCAATTCAATTCAATCTTTTATTACAGTGACGCTAGTATATAATATGACAAGCACATTGTTTCCAACACCGGGTCACATACGCGATTAAAACTTAAGAAACTAGATTTTCATTTTTAAAATTAACATTGAACAATATTTTTAAGCCTATTATTTACAGTTAGTTGGAATTGGTCAGTGTATGATTCTTTGTCCCCTAGCTCTGACATTAGCTCGCCCGGCCCGGCCCGAACCGAAGTTCTTTTGATAATTTTGCTCAAAAGAAAATTGAAGGGTTTCTTTCTCTTTGGTTCTTGTAACCCCTTGAGTCAGTCCAGCGGAGTCCATTCAAGGAATGACTGACTACAAGTCTACAAGTGCTCCATTCTGTCTGTCCATTTAGAATTTTAGAAAGGAATATGTTAAGCTCTTGGCCTTTGGGAGAAGGGAGGTCAACTACAGAGGTCATCAGACTAAATATACGTCGTAGGGAAACGGTTGAGGGAAATGGATTGAATTTGAAGGGGTCGTTCTAAAACCCCGGGTATGAATGAAATATTCGGTTTATCATTGAGCACTCACTACACTTCATTAAGGGTGCTCTCAAAGGGTGTCTTGAATTCCTTCAGCATTTCAGCACAGCACTACTTACTTAAACATAAACTATTATTTGAGCCGTTCAAAAGTGTACCTGACATTTTGGAGACCCTCGTCTTTCTCAAAATGTAATGTACAGGTTAAAACATACATTCATATTTATTTGGTTCGTTTCGTTTCGTTTACGCTGCTAGCTCAATAATAAAAGTTGAGCTCTCTCGTCTCAGGTCCAAGTGTCCCCGAAGGTTACTTACTCTTACCTATTGCTGCATTGATAGTTTTTTTGATTTGATCTGAATGAGTGGTGGGCCTGAACTTTGTTATTGTGTTATTTTGTTGGAAGGTAACACTTGAATGGATGGCCATTGTAGAGTAAAATTGAACCTCGATTCACCACGAACGAGGATCGGGGATGCAGTGCAGGTAGCTCAAATTGAACAATTTTCACCAAGGAAGGAATGAACAAAGATTCAAGATTCAAAAAGGAATATATGATATACGAGGCTAAGGTCGGGTGGACTAGTTTCAGCGTTAGCGTCTTACCTGGATTTTTTTGAATCAATGCAGTGATACGATACGAAAACAACTCAAATTCAACCTTGCCTTGTGCTCGATGCTCGCTCAGAAATCATTCAGGAAATTTTTGTCAACTTTGTCTTCCTCTTCGTTTGTCAAGTTTGTCCTTCCAAAAAAGCTAGGTTCTGAGAAATATTATCCGCGTCCGACATGGACACGGCCTGGAAGCCAAGCCATGCATGCTTGAGTCCTACCCGCACTAAAAGATCGTCATTTAACGAGCCCATCAAAATGTCTAAAAGTATTTCGAGGTTATGCTCAGCTAAGGCAAAGGCTCCTTCCTCTCTTTCCAATTCCCAGGTGTTCAATTTGAATTGACGACTGAGCTGGTGGTGGCGGCATTGGGATCGGGAGTTGGGTTGGGATAAAGTGATTTATATTACAATATATATTTTATGTCCTTTGCAAAATTTATATTGTATGTATAATCATAAATATATAAAGTTTTTTGAGTGCTGCTGCAAGTGCTACTCTGCACCTGCACTTAACTCAATTAAGGACGTAACGAGTTGAGTTGGCTTTTGTCGTCCGGAACAAAGTGCAAAATAAGAACTTGCCGAGAGCATGTATGAAAAAATTATGTGGTACAATGTGAGCGGGTACAGCACAGAGCTACATTTCCGTAGATCCTTTCCGCTCCTTACGCTCCGACTCCATTGCTGCCGATTTCCAATTAGGTCGCGAGCATAAATACATAGCTTCGGGGCGTTCGGGGAATTTGGAAATCACCGAATTGCTAAGGTAAAGTAAAGTAGAAGAAGACCTTGTCGCTTTAATGAAGTGTTTGGATTCCAATGAAATGAAATGGAAATACCCGGGGAAATTAGGAGCAGCAGTGCCAGCAGTAGGATTAGTTCACAGTTGGATTCATACCTGGGGAATTTGCTAGTCTTATTTACTTTGCAAACTTGACATTGGCAGATTGGCACCGTTAATTATTCTGTGGGCGGGCGGATTGGATGGATAGATGGATTGTAAGCTTTTTGAAACCCTTCCGGGCTTCACTTCTTCTTCTGACTCTGCTTCGGCCTTCCAACTAATTACATTCATCTCCTGAAGGTTGTTGGTTGTTCAATACATATGTTCAATATTTCTCAGAGAGTTTAGTAGGTCGACTGTCGACGTCGACACGACTCGACATTGAGTTGGAATATTTTTTGGGGACGCGATGAACGCGAACGGGAGATGAGGGATTTAAATGATTGTTTCAGAATCCAGACATTTCAATGTTAGCTGAAAATCCGAATTTCTTTCTACCCGGTAAAAACTAAAGAAAGCCGAAGGACAGACCCGACCCGACCGATTCAGAGTCGACAAGGTAGTCGAAGTAGAAGTAGTAGTTTTTAGTTTTTGCCAATAAATTGAGGCTAGTGATGAGTGACAAGAACAAGCACATGGAAGGAGTTCTTAGTTCGAGTTGAGTTAGATGAGATGCCCAGTTTTATGTGTGTGAGGTTCTAAGAAATTAGGTCAGCGTTGTCTATGGATTGACATACTTTTTTGGGGGTTCCGTCCTCATCTTCGTCGCCGTCGTTTTCTGAGAGAGAGATATGATTTGCTGTGCTGTGAAGCGACGATGACGATGACGATGGCCAAGTGTGAGACCGAGACCGACCAAGTTCGTCAGATGAAGTTTTATTTACATGAAGTGCTAGTGCTAGTAGCAGCCAGCAGCAACTTGGATTTTGAGTGGGGCTTTAACTCTTCTCTTTCGCATTAATATACTTAGTCAAAAGTGCTCGTGGTTCGTTCCTTACTTCGTTTTCGTGCAATGCCATACAATGTTTTTTTTGTGTGCCGTACTTTGACTTTCCTTGCCAATAATAATGTAATGTGGTGGTGGTGGTTGGCGTATTCTCCTTGACTTCATTATTATTTAAAGGATGCTTGCTGCGAGTGCGAGTTGCGATGCTTTGCTTTCAGCACTCAGCTTAACCCTGCCCTCAAATTTTGCCATTTTTTTGTTTTATTTTTTGGGGTGTGTTATTGGAGCAGCTAGAGTTAGAGTTGGAGTCAGTCAAAGTTGCATTTTGCATTTATGCAGGCCAGGTCAGGCCAGGCCAAGTGACCTGATTCGGGTCTGAGAATACATAATGAGAAATTGATAAAGATGTGCACTGTACTTTTTTTTGTGTTTAAAGGGTCGGTTAGGAAAGGATAAGATATCGCATCCGGCCGAGTGGGCCGAGGCATAGGCCTACTAATTATTTTTGTGTTCAGTCGTAGCTGTGAATGACATACATGGAAAGCAATAACTACGACTGCTGCTGCTGGGGCAAAGTCGCGTCCGGCGTCGGCGGCGGTGGCTCTCTTAAATTATTAGTTTCGAAATGAGCCATTAATTTTTGTCAGTCATTCAGCATTCAGCACCTCTACCTCTAATTTAATTTATACCAGTGCAGTGAGCACAGCCGCAGCACCAGCAGCTCTGACATTTGAATTAAAATTGCATAAATTGGCAACCAAGATAAATATAAATGTGTCTGTCGGTCGATCGTGTCTTAATTGTCCTGAGTCTGTCTTGGTCGGCCATCCCTGTACAGTTACTTCATACCCATACATTAAATAGATAGCCAGTCAAATGGACACGTGGTGACGTGCTTGGTTCCACTATTCTCCAATGCAATAATGCAAAGATTTTGCGTTTGCCCACTTGATTGTAAAAATTGTGCATTTAATAGAGAAGCTAACTCCTCAGTACAAAGAATACGCACGCAGTATTAGCAGAATAAATGAAATTAATAAAATGCATACAGATAAAAAGTTTGCAAAAAATTTACACACTTTGTGCACAAAGGCTTAGTTCATTTGGTCGGGCGTCGGACGTGGAGGTACGAACGAAATGAAATGTAATAATTGTGTGGTTGGTCTTTTGAGCAGCTATTAGAAGAGATGTGCAGCACCTCCAACCCCAAGCGTACTAGATATATAAACGCACATGTGTTTAAGAAAAAAAATACTAACTGAAGATAATTTGAACTACATGATTATTTCGTTAGTTGCAATGCAAAGCCACTACTTCGTTCGTTCGTAGTCCTGCCTGCCTGCGTGTGAAATGTTATGCGGCCAGGCCACGCCAGGCCAGAGATAAGATATGCCAGACTCCTCCAGTTTATGTAGAAGTTTAGACTCAAATTAGGACACTCAATATTCAGTATTCTTTGCGTTAGGTTGAGTACATTGCATAGTTTCGTACGTAGTAGTTTGGAAAGTTTGGATCGGGTCGGGTCGGGAATATGAAATGAAATTAAGTGATGATGAGCCACCAACCAGACGCAGACGCTTCAATTTAAATGAGTCGTTAGGTTGGCTCTTGGCTGCTTAAAGTCTAAGGATTCCATGCGACGCGATGGTCGTACGTTTAGTAGATTGTATGTATGTTTCTGAATGAAGATTGGGATTATCTGGAAGGCGAGGTTAAAATAAATTTAAGAATGGGTTTTCCTCACGATACGAATTTACGACTAGTCGCGACTACTGACCAAAGTCAATTTGTTTGTATTTGTATTCCAGAAAATTAGGCCGATTCTGCCTGCAAAGAACGCACACAACACATTTGCGCGAACCTTGCTAAGGAACCAAAAAGGTTCCTCAATCTAACTTATCTGACGACCACAAAAGGTCTCAAATTCCAATTGAGATCAAATGAAATGATGCGTTTTTGAGGAATTTGCAATGGTTTTCCGAATTGATTGTGTGCTTGGGAAAAATATGAGGAATGAGGTTATACACAGGAATACATTCTTGCTGTACTGCAAGAGTTTTTTTTTTGTAGTCCTGTTTCTGTACAGATCTGTGATTTTGATTTGCTTTGATGACATGGAGAGGACACTCAAGACATGACAGTAAAGACGACGCGAACGCGAACGATAAGATTTGATGACAATGTTACTGCGTTGCGGTGTATACTATGTGTGTGTGTGTGTTTGTAGGTTATCAAGTGTCGTCCTCATCGTCTTCGTCATCAGATTGTAATCAACCATATATTAAATCTCTTCTGTTTTTTTTCTCTTGTTCCAACAGGGCTGTGACAGATCCTCGAGATGGGAAACGTGTGGCCCTCAAGAAGCTTCCGAATGTGTTCCAATCCCTTGTGTCCGCCCGGCGGGTTTGTCGAGAATTAAGAATGTTGTGTTACTTCAAACATGACAACGTTCTGTCCGCCCAAGACATTCTACAACCGCCTCACATAGACTTCTTCCAAGAAATGTAAGAAAAAATTATATGTGTATTCTTAGCCGCCTAATTGCAAAATCTTGAACCAAATAATTTGGCAAGTTTTGCTAATTGTTTGTTTTTGTGCCCCCAGCTATGTGATCACCGAACTGATGCAAAGTGATCTTCACAAAATCATCGTGTCTCCTCAGCACCTATCCGCAGACCATATCAAAGTCTTTCTTTATCAAATTCTCAGAGGTGAGTGCAAAAACGGAACGGATAAGATATTTTTAGGATCCATCCATACTTTTATCGACATTCCACAATTCCACTGCTCTGAATTCTGCATATTCCTGTCCTGTCCTGTCGTGTTTATTTTGTCACATTACATTGAAGTTTGCATTGGTTTGGGGGAAATTGTTTTGGCAAACTGACACGTGCTCGCTAGTCATACGGATAAAACATATGGAAAATGAATCTGTTCCACGTTCTCTGTATTCTTTACAAGTTCCATGAACTTTAACAACGCAGAATTTAGTTGACATGCAATGCAAATGCATGCACTTTGTATGCATGCATGCTGGCAAAGTGCAAAGAGAAATTCAATTCACTTTATCGTCTGTGATTATTGAGTGGTTAAAAAGTTTTTTGGAGAGCTCTGAGCTCTAGCCCTAGCTTTTTCTGCTAGTTATTTGGTTCTAAATCCCCAACTGATAACGTGCCGTGGGTGAGGATTAAATGAACTCAAACTCAAACTCTCACAAACTCCAAATTTAATTTATGGGAATTCCTTCCCACCCACACCTGGGGTAATAATAATCATAATATGTATTCGTTCACTTTCATTTCATTCGTGGAATGCATGCTGTATGCATGCATGCATTTTTGCGACGGCTTGGCTGCTTTTTTAGCATCCGGACAAGTACCACTCACGTTCATAAATTCTTGCAAACTTGCGGAGCCAAATCCTCGAGTCCTCCAAACCAAAATCCAGCAGCTACTTAAACTTTGCAATTTTGCCCTGCCTGTTTGCACTCAAATTATAACGCAATCCAGCTCGGGCCAAAGTTCAAGTTTTGGAGGTTCCGTCATCGTCATTTTTGAAAAAGTTTAAGCCGCATCTGTGCTGCCATTTTTTGAATCATTTCTTAAATTAGAGATGTGGCGGAATTCTAGGGCGAAATGTTTTCTGCGTTTTTTTTGCACGTTTGCTGCTCTCCGTTCTGATTTGACTGCAAAGTAAATGAGACAGAAGAATTTCCTTGTGCTCTGGGCTCTGACATGACATGACATGACGATGGCATTGAATTTAGCAATTTGAATTTGAATTTGGAAACAAAGTAAGGAAATCGTTGAGGAAAAGCAAACACTGTATGTTACGTACTTACGTACAAATCGCACAATCCATGTCAATGTCAGGCCAGCACGAGCAGTGCTGAGGTGTGCCCTGGATAGAGCGCCGACTGACTGACTGACTGACTCTACTGCCGCCGCCTGACATTGTTTGTCATAATGCCAGCGGTGTTGAACGGGAAAGGCAAAGGAATCTAGGGCATTTTAGAGTTGAGTTACGAGAGCAGCACCAGCATTTTGCAACATTCTCATTGTCATTTTGGCACCAACCTTCAGCACCAACCACTTCCGCAAGGTTTTGCTCCAGAAACGCTCTCAATTAATTCATTGCAAATTTCCTAAATCCACCAAACCCAGTAGTCTCACATAAATTGTGCTTGCCGTGTTGCTGTGCTGCTACCTTATTCCGTCCGGGTCAACACAGCCCGCCTCAGCTCAATTTTTGATTCCTAGTCGTGGTCGTAGCCGTGACCAGCCACTCCAGCCATTTTGACTGGATCAATTTGTGCACTTTACGCTGGAGTTGGGGTTGGAGAGACTTACCAATTGCATTGTAAGAAGGTGGTGTCAAATCTAGTCTAGAGACGAAAAGTGTAACAACTTTTTTCTCAGGGATGCTGAGCTTGGTTGAGCTGACTAACTGTACTCTGTGGCTCTCTTGCTTTGCTTTGCTTGCTAAACACCCGTGAGAAAATCTTCTAAACACATTATTACAACACAACACAGTTTAGTAGAAAATACGCCCATGTCCATACATAACGAACGTAGATGAGTGATGAGTCTAGCTCTGCTCATACCTTATAAAAAGTAAGTAGAGTAGAGGAAGGATGAGGAAGGTAAAGCGCAGAAAAAAGGTAGGTCCGTCATGAATGACGATGAAAATTCTGAAGGACCCTACCTCTACGTCGCTCTCCTCTCCTCTTCTCTTTGCTCTCTTTTAGTTAATGTTGCATCGTTTAAGAGAGATCTGAAGACGCAGAGAAGAGGAAGGTGGACTAAACTATTAACTATCAAGGATGACCCTGACCCGACCCGAACCAACACTCTTACTCTGCTTGTGCCTATGCCTGCCTTGAATTACTCTACTCTACTACTACTTTACCTTTGATCTTAAATTTTCAGTCTACTCGCACTCTGGCAAACCCAAGGCACCGCAGCTAGCCAACAAGGAACGAGGAGCTCAAAGAGATTTTCTAAGAAACTAAAACTAAACTAAACCACCTTAGAATTTAGAAAGAAGAAGAAGAAGAATATAAAGCATCAAAGTTCACGTTGCGTTACATTACGATTACATAGGTTCCCAGGCGGACAGGGCTCTCTGCTCTTTTTACTTTATTTTATGCTTTACCACGCAGCGCAGCTCGCATCAGCTTGGTTAAATTAATAATGTAAGAAGGGCTGGATGGAGAGCAAAGGACACTGCACTGCACTGGTTCAAGGTACACACGAGAGTTGCTAGAGCTAGACCGACCAATTTTAGAGTTAGCTTCGCATCGCAACCAAATCGTTATTGGAATTGGAGTTGTTCTCCTTGTCGAAAACGAACGCAGTGTATAATTTGTGGGGAGGTAGAAATTTGACAGAGGCGTACGTTACGCGTAGGCAATGGAATGAAAGCAGTGAAAATGGACAAGACGTGGGACTTGGTCGGTCGCTCCGCTGCGGTACAAAGAAGTCAATTTGACATTCGACGAGAAATGTTTTCGCAATAGCAATAGCAACGCAGAATTGGCTCCGTGGCTACGACGTCATTTCAACTTGGACTGACTGACTTTTGTTCAAATGAATTCTTGCTCAAATCCCAAATGTCAGGATGATTAAAGAGAGGAGGACTTCTTTCTGTGCTGTGACTTCGGTTTACTAATGAATGGAGTCGACATGATTTGAGACCCGACTGACGTCTTTAGTTAGTAGTGGTGGAGATTTCGGATTCGGGATAAAAGAAGCGAAGATGCTATGCGGCGGCGGGCTAGGAGATTAAGGAGATGAGACGTCCTGGAATTTTGCGATGATTGAATTCGCCGAAAATTTTTCTGCGAATAGAATATCCAATATAAGTTTTTTTGACATTGGCGATTTTGTATGTGCTCGTCGCGTGCGGCATTTGTTTTTGCCATTCGAGTTTTGACAATTTGGAGGTAATTCAAGTCAAGTAAAGTATCGACATGAATATTTGATTCAAGTTGAAACCAGGTGCTGCGAACTGCGAACCGAAGTCGTCGATTCCACCGATTGTCGAATAATTTGGAGTTTGTGGTCGTTCTTAGAACAATTGAATTCATTTGACCCAGCCCAGACCCAACCGAACAAACAAACAGTGAAGTCCTCCTTTCCATATGTTTCAAACTGAGCTACGCTACTCCATGTTCCTCTAATGTTCAAATTCGAAACCAAACAATTATTCGAAACCTCATGCCAGCAACCAAAACCGATCCTTTTGCCATTTGTTTGCTTGCATTGCATTTGAATTTGAACTTGGCTTCGGCTTCTTTGCTATTGCTTGCCTTTTGTTCCGATTTATTTGTACGGAGTGGAGTACTAATGACGATGAATTGACTTTGGAGTTGTCTCTAATCGAATTCTCAACCCGCCGCGTCGCCCTCCTCCTCTGGGGTGTCCTTTTCATTTATTTTAAACAATGGGCACTTGACAATGAAAATTTTGTGAGGGACGGATCATCAATTAAGTCTACTATAGGCTGGCGGTGTAGTCATTAACCGTTTAGCTATTGTATTGAGTTGGCTAAAAAGTTTTCGAAAATTTCCCACGATATGGTTTATAAGTAATTTACTAACTAGATTTTTGTTTTTGATTGTTTTTTCCCCAGGTTTGAAATATTTACACTCGGCCCGAATTTTGCACCGTGACATCAAGCCAGGAAACCTATTGGTGAACAGTAATTGTGTGCTTCGGATCTGTGACTTTGGACTTGCCCGAGTTGAAGAGCCAAACCCAGCCAAAGCCATGACCCAAGAGGTCGTGACCCAGTACTACCGAGCCCCCGAAATTCTCATGGGAGCTAAACATTATACAAATGACATTGACATGTGGAGCGTCGGATGTATTTTTGCTGAACTTTTGGGAAGAAGAATTTTGTTTCAAGCCCAAACACCGGTTCAACAAGTAAGTAAATCATGCTCTGCTCTGTGCTCACTCAATCTTCTCGTTGTTAGAATTCAATTTTTTGATCCAACTTGATTCATTGAGAAAATAATTTAATCCCGGGTGGTAGACTGGAACACTACGTGTACGTACGTACGTCAAGTCGTGATAAAAATTTAAGCTCTGTTCCCTCATCTGGGGAAAAAAAGGGGGAAGAGTTTATTAGAAGCTTCAATCTTTTTTTCTCTCTAGAATTGAGAGTTAAGGGTTGTTGCGTAACATTTAGGGGTTGTGCTTGCAAATTGCAAATGAAAAATTATACCAGTGAGGATAGCAGAGATGAACCAAACCGGCAACCGGCAGACGACTGACTACATTGCACTATTAAAATTGAAATTGGAATCGAGAGGTACAAGAGACGAAACGAATTGACTAGCCTAGTCCAAGTTAATGGGGGGGGGGGGCAGGGGGAGAGGGGGGCTGAAAATGATTACCAGTTGCCAGCAGTCCAGCAGCAAGCAAGATTGTATAACTTATCTTTAAACATCCCCGAAAATTGAAATCATGTGTATGCATGTAAGCGACTGCTGGGACGAAGCATCAACAATGAAATGAGCCGAATATTACCCGTGAAATGAAATGATTGCTTCAAATTCAAAAAAAAACTGTACATTTGGTGTGTCCGTGTGTGGATCGTCGATGGATCGACGATTGATTCGGGTTTTTGGGGGGTGTCCATATGTCCTAGTAAAGTAAGTATCGTCGACGCGTCGACCTGCCTAATAGTCCGTTCGTTGTTACTCCAATTTCGCATCCGTACAGTGCTGTGGACCCCTTCCCTTCAATTTTTATTTGTTTCCGTGTCATTGTCGCATGAAGGCGCATTATTCACTGAATTCACCGAATTCACTGCTCCTCTTATCATCCCCACTTTCCACACACACATCACAGATGACACAAAAAAGAACTCACCGAGGTCTAATTTGTAACTCATAACTAACTGCTTACTCTAGAAGATTTGGCAATTAAATTATGTCATGATTACTAGAGCAAGCAAACGGGACGAACGTCCGACTTTTAATCAACGTGAGAGCTTTTTTTGTGGAGTACATTTTAATTGGAATATAAATTGGAATATAATCGCCAATCGCATCATTTTCCTCAGTAATTTTTGGCTATTAAGATTTTTGCAGCCGCCAAGCATATTTCGAAGAACAAATAAGTTCAAAATTTTAAAATCATGAATGTTGTCTACTAATTCCCTAAGCTGAGGAGCCGTTTTTCGAGGATACCCGGGTGAATCCAGAGTCTTCGACCAAACTTTACAGATGTGCTCTCATCCAACCGAACCAGAACGTTCTAATAGTTTAATAGAAATGTGTGCACGCATTGTGTGTAGTTGGAGTAGCGGTAGGAGCAGCGGTGAAGCCCCGAAAACCAACCCGACCCGACCGACGTTGACGAAGGCCCGGGCATCGCACCGGTTTTTTAGAGTTCCCCTTCTTCCCCTCCCCCCACTACATACATAGTCGTCTCGTCTCCCTCCGTTTTCGGGCAGTGGTTCCCTTCCTCAAGCCCTGCTCTTTCTTCATTTCGTTTCATTGAACGAAACGAAACAGACAAACTCGGGTCGGGGCTGCTGCTGCGGCTGCTAAACTATTGAATACAACAATCCAAAAACTCTTGCATGTTGCAGTCTTGCAGTGCAGGCAGGGCAGGGAACAAAGCTGACAGAATAAAATGCACGTTGCATATTGCACTGCAGACTGCACTGCATTTTTGGGGTTCTCCAGTTCCGCTCAGTAGGATTATTGAGTAAGGACTAAACTAAGGGTTGGTTGGCTAAGGACAGCTACTGGTCCTTTTTGAGAAGGAAAAAAATTAGGATGCGACCGACACAGATGAACCCCAGATCGCCGGTACAATGAATGCAATAAAAGTAATGCAATATATGAATGTGAAAATGAATGAGTGTAGTCCGGGGCCAGGACCGGGCATTTAGCCGGTGGTGTCATGTTTAGTCGTTTTTAAATTGAAATATGAAATATATGGGATCGTCAGGGTGGTGAAAATGATAATTAGATATAAGTTTGAATATGTAGTCTTAAGGAGGGTTCGGGAATCGGGATGCGAGCTGAGCTGAGCTTCTAAGATGCCTCAAATAAGACACGATGACGATGATTTCAATTTGTTCATTTCTTAATTTTTTGTGTCTTTGTGTGTGTTCATTTGCAGCTGGATTTGATATCTGATCTGTTGGGAACGCCAAAATTGGAAGACGTTCGGTTCGCCTGTGCCGGAGCTAAGGTTCACATGCTCAAGAAGCCGCACAAAGCCCCAGCCTTAGCTGCTCTGTACACATTGTCTCCTCAAGCCTCACCGGAAGCAGTGCATCTTCTCTGTCAAATGCTGACCTTTGACCCGGTACTTACAAAAAATGGCTCTCGAAGGGTCCTCTTAATTTCTTACAATATCAAAGTTTCATCATTTAGAATTGATAAGTCAGTCAGTCGTCATTTTAAGGAATGTAGCTCAATTGCAATTGCAATGAGTAGTAATGAACATCATTGTTGACACTTGCGAATGTTTTACTACAGCATAAAAGTGCAGAGTATTGCATTTGAAGTGGGATCTACATGATTCGATTTGATTGCAGTTGCAGTTTGTGCGCTAAGTACAACAATTGAAGTAGTTGCTTCAAGAAAGATTCAAGATTGAAATTGAAGGAGCGAGCTGTTGAGCGCGGGTGCAGCGAATAATTGGCACCACTAATGACTACTACTGTTTAAGTTGGGCTTTCAAAAGTAGGACAAAAATCGGCCAAGTGTTCCAATATTCCATTTCTTTCTTACGTTACATGTTTAGTTGCACAGACAGGCATGAGGTGCGATATGAGGTTGAGGCTCTTGCCAACTCGCCAACTTGTGTTGAAATTTGGACTGCAAGTCCACTCACTGCACGTTTACACTAAACTGCAATTTTGGTTGAATATGTCATTATTTAATGGCAAATTGTATGCATGCATGCAGCAGAGAGCAGAGCAGACACGACAAAGATTTGATTAGAGCAAAAAGCTAAAAATGTGAATTGTGCATATTACGCGCACCAATTTAATAATTAGGGCAGTGCGGGTTTAGAGTGCCAAAGTCAAAACTAGAGCTAAGCTAGTTTTATAAATCAACGAAAAGTGTCATTCGCTGCTTCTCGTTACTCGTTAGCAATTTTTATAACGCTGATCATGTGCCAAAATTGGTAAAATTTATGAAATCGAATAAACTGCAAAGCGTAGACTTGCAAAAAAAAATATTGCGTTGAGTCAAACTCCTATTTTGAATTTGTAATTTTGGCCTGGCAGTGCTCGTCAGTAGCAATCGCTTCTCTTTAATATTGAAAAATTTTGGGTGATTAAGACCTCACCAAAACCAGAAAGCATGTTGATTTGCTTTGCACACCCCTGGAATTTTGCAGTCTATCTCAAATCTTAAAACGAGCTTGGATTGTTGAGCGACAATGGTCTAAATGAACTTTTACAGATTTTGTAAAGACGTAGCTTTGAACCCGAACTCGAACCCATGGTTATTCCCGAATTATAGTAATTGATACTCAAAGCGGTTTTCTAAACACATGTTCGATCATCTCCACAGCTACAGATACAGACCGCTGGAATTCTATAAAAATTTGCGCTATCACTGACTGAACCCTACCCTAACCAAAAACCAAAGCCCTGCAATTTTCTTGTAGCTTTTTCATCTTACTAATTTGGTTTTGATTGTATTTGCAGGTAAAGAGAATGCCGGTCCAAGAGGCTCTAAATCATCCATACATTGACGAAGGACGTCTTCGGTTTCACTCATGTATGTGTCGTTGTTGTCGGACTTCGTCGAACGGACTCCGTATCTATGTCCCAGACCTGGAACCATGTGCCGAAGTCCCATTTGATGATCGTTGGGAAAAGAAAATGATGTCCCTCATGCAAGTCAAAGACGAATTGTATCGTCTTGTCTCGGAGCACGCTCAGAACAATAGAACTCCTCTCTGTATCAATCCACACTCGGCAGCTTTCAAAAGTTTTACAAGGTATGACTGACCTGACCTTATGACCTTTGCCTATTTCAAAAAAAAAAATTTTGTCAATTATTCATTCATGATGATGTTCTGTTCTAAATGCTAATCCGTTCCTTAAATTCCGCTCAAGTGGCAGTGGCAAGCATCCAATTAGCAGCCCCAGCACCAGCACATTTTTTAATTATTTCCCTTGGATGCCCCAAGCCCACGCTAATTCCAATTAACCTTGCCCTCTCCACGTGGACAAGGTGGGTTGTTGTTGTGCATTGTGCAGTTCTGATTGATTCGGGCAAAAGTTTTGCTCTGTATGGAAAATCTCCATCAAAGGGAAAAGATTCTCCTCCTCACTTTTTACAAAAATGAAAGATTTTCCAAGAGGAAAATTAATTTTGCTTTCTCTACTTTCTTTTCGATTAACTTAATTTGATTTTGACTTTTTTCCCTACCTACGTACGTACGTCATTCAAGTTGAAAGGCAAGTCGTCAAGTGAAAACCATGACAATGACATTGACACTTGCCGTACTGCAACGCAACTGCCCCCTTACTTTTGATTCGCTTTTGTCACTTTTGTGTCTTTCCGGAAAAAATTGCCAAACATTTATGATTTGATCGAGGACGAATATACAGTAATAATTTTAATGAGATGTGTGTGGGCGAAGCATCTAGCTCAGAACTCAGCACAAACTTTTGCTTTATGTCCATACGACGACGACGACGACACGAAAAGTTAAAAAGCAATCATTGTATATTCATCAATTTCCAAAGTCGGTGCTTGAATCGAAATCAGTTCAAGTTCGCTATAACGTTGTTGACTACTACAATATGATAATTGTTATTGCATTTTTTTGATTAATTAAAAAAGTCAGGAAGGTCAGAAGGCAACAAAGTGGCAGAATATTTTGCATTCGATTCGATCGTGTTTTTAGTCTATTTTTGAACACGGATGGACATGGATGGAGGACAGGACACGCCTGGTAGTTGGGTCGTTGGGTTGGGTGCTATTTGTTGTTAGTGCTGCAGATTGGAGATTGCTATTATTCGGCTCAAAAACGAAATGTAAATTATGTGAGCTCTGAGCGAGCACTTGGCTCAGGCTCGGCTCGGCTCTGCT
Organism: Hymenaphorura dentifera; assembly: GCA_034699705.1. NCBI lineage: Eukaryota > Metazoa > Arthropoda > Collembola > Poduromorpha > Onychiuridae > Hymenaphorura > Hymenaphorura dentifera. Next base: position 15,851 of record JAQGCM010000185.1, read on the forward strand.
CTAACAACAATGTGCAATTTTATTGCAAATATTATTGTTGCAGCAGCACCAGCAGGAACCAGCAACAATGGGTTTGGGGAGCAGAGCAGCAGCAGTTCAGTTGAGTTCATGCTCAGACCCATGACGAAGACAAGGGTAGTGATGTGATGAGGAGAGGGACGACGGGAAATTAAATTTTACATGTTTTGTTGCACTGCACGAGTGCACTGCTGCTACTACTACTGCAAAAATTGCAAATGATGTATGCGTAGAATCACATTCACAATAATGCAAAATTATGTGCTCAAAATGTAGTCAGTTTAGTACATTGTTGAGAGAAACTTTTTGTGGGATTTTTTTTTGTCGTACTCGTCGTCCTGCTAAGTAGAGAAATCGCACGTTGCTTAGCAGTATAGTACATACATAGTATATGGTATTGTTCACAAATTTTTTTAGCTAGTTAGCAAGCCACCCACCCCGACCAGATCGAAAATATATGCCAAAGTCGATGTAAAATTTGGAGTCAAATTACACAATTAAATAAATCCGGAAGGAATCGGGGGCCAGAAATTTTGTTGTTCAACCTTTTGAATTAATTTCAATTAAATTAATTGAATCTTTCATGACAGATGAGTTTGGGCAGGCAGGTAGGGCAGGAGCTTTTGTTCGCCTGGCCTGGCCCCTGCCCGTCCTCCTTTATTATTTTTTTTTTGTTGCCAATTTCCCAGATCGCTAAAAAGGTTAATTGAACCTACTTTCAGCAAGTCCTCTTAGAAAGTCAATAAAAGTCAGTTGAAAATCATTCGTCTTGTGTAACTCAATTCCATTTTGAAGTTTGTGTGGAGATGCTGATGCAAAATTAGTTGGGATGTTGGGAACATTTTTTGGCAATCATTCATGTCGTCGTCGTTGTCGTAAATGTCGATCCCAAAAGTTTCTATTTTGATTTGTAAAGTGTTTGGGGCTGAGGGGGAGTTGAGAACTTTTTACAACACCACGGTTCGTTAATTTTTAAGACAATACTTTTGTGCGAGTTTAAACTTGCACAAGAGTTGCAGCAGGAAGTTAGGACTACTGCACTGGATGTGCAGAAATACGAATCCGGGTACAGAATTGATTTGATGACTTTATGATTTTTTTTGCTCATTCATAGTTAAGTTGTACGAGTATTAATTTGATTTATAAATTTGAGCTCAATTCGCAACTAACAGGACTCTTCTATTGTTTTTTTTTTGCAGTTCGACCGTCGCCCATCCTTCGGAACTCCCACCTTCCCCCCATCAGTGGGAATAGGAGCACGAGCACCAGCAGCAGAATTTTTGGGCATCCGGTGCTTGCACAAATGCCTGAAAAAAACGACTTTGACTGAATCATAAACTACTACTACTACTTCAAAAACTTAACACGCACTTCACAAAATGGAGATTTCTTTTTCTAAATGTAAATTCGTCGTCGATCTTGTGTGATCGAACTTAGGCTAGGCTCTTAGTGTCAATGTAAATAGCTCTGACTATAAGTATGACTAATTAGTTAGTGACTAGAAGTGACGACCTCCAAAAGGGAAAAGAGGAGAAGATTCAGACACCACTGAATTTTTGAAAAACGAAGAGAAGAATGAAGACGAAGGAGCAACAATTGAATTGGATTGGATTGGATGGGATTTCTTTTGTTGTGTTTTGAAAATGGCCACTCGACTCTCCAATCTCCAATCGCAATCACAAAGTCTGACGAATAAGAATTAAAATGTCTTCATTCACATCACATCACAACCAAGCAAACTCCACTTGACTACGAAAACGTCACTCATTTTGAAGAAAAAAAATGAATCGAAAACTGAAAATATTGAAAACTGTGCGATTCGGATTATTTGTACCAAGACTTTGTACTATTGCAACTTGTAATTAAGTGTACGGTGGCGCAAAGTTGGTAGTGGAGTTAGGAAAAGTGTGACACGCTTTAGGTCTAAGCTCGGAGATGACCTAACAAGCTTTGTTGAGATTTTTAGAAAAAACAAATTGAAGCTTTTTGCACTTGAAAACTTTGCATTTGTAAACTGACGTGAAATTTATCCCCAAGCTCACTCACCGTCCACCGTCTCTCTCTCTCTCTCTCCAAAAAAATTATCTTCCCAATTCTTCAAAAGAAGTGCGAGGAGAGGCTCGCAAATTCAAAATTTTTCGTTTCACATTTCTAAAAACGTTTTCAAATTTCAAAGAGAGGGTTTATTGTGCCAATATTAGAACTAAATTTGCAAGCAACTAGCAGGGTTGTCGGGTCGGAATATTAGTTAAGTGATTGAAAATCGCACTCGGACGTCTATAGGGTAAATTCGGTAAATATAATCATTTGTATTTAAATTGTACTGGGCGGCCTGAGCAAACAAAAAATATGTGTGGGGAAGATGGCCTAAAATTTATAGAATAGAAGGCTAAGGCTTTGTTGCCAAGCCGTGAGCAAAGTTGGTTTGGAGCTTGTGACTGTAACGTATGTACGTATTAGGATTGTCGTTTGTTTTTTTTTTAAAAATGGTATTGTCCTACTATTTTGTATGATTTTAGGAGGACTGACCCTATTAGTATGACTAACTTGCGAGTAAGATACGGATATGACCTAAGTATAATATTGTACCTACGAAAATTAATTTTGAGAGTGTTTAGCCCAGCAGCCAGCACTCATTTAGTTAAATGCTTGGACGGCCTGCCTCCATTTCTTCAAAATTGATGTGACTTAAAGCTACTAAGAAGGCAAAAATTGTACAGAAAATTTCGTACAGAGTGCGTTGCGTTCGCGGCTTAGAAATGTAAAATGTGGAAGTCGTCCTTCATGTAACTAACTAGCTAAAAAAACGAATCGAATTTTTTGTCCTCACACTCTCTCTCTCTCTCTTTATTGTTGTACTCTACGTGTAAGATAGTATTTATATTTACCAATATTTACCAATTTCTGCAACAATTAACCTTGTCGTCATCGTCGTCGTCGCGTAAAAAGTTAAGCAACAATGAAACTCCTACCCTACTGGCTACGTCGTCGTCGTCCCGCTCCAGTTGCCGCACACGGGCATAGAACTAAACCCAATCATCACACAACTTTTACGGGCAATTTGAAAACAAAACTTTTTGGTTCAAAACGTCAACGTTTTTCTTCTGGGCTTTCTGATTTTTGGGGGAATCTCTATTGTTGTAAAATCTAGAATTTAGTCAGTCGGTCTTTTTTATTATTAAATGTTGATCAATTTCAAAAAATTTCGGGGGAAAAACTAGACCGAACCGAACAAAAAGCCGGCAAGATGGGGGGCGGGGCGCTAAAAGGGAGAGACAAAAGAACTATTGCAACTGATCTCAGAAAAAAAATCATCATCATTTATAAAGCTAGTAAGCTAAGGGTCGTCTTTCTTAGTAAAAAAAAAGCTATACAAAAAAACAAAACAAATTAATTGTTAGCCAAGCTAAGCTACACTAACGAAAAGCTAAGGAAGGAAGGGCTGTGTTCGTAGCTTACAATTATTATTATTAGTTATTAGCCTACATTAATTAATTAATTAATTAAGTTCGTAATTAAGTTCGTTTTTTGCTAAGGTCAAGTTCTTGTTTTCTCTTGAACTTTTTTTTTTGCACTTTATATGTAGTAATGCTTACGTTCGTAGTAAGGTTGGTTTTGGTTGTAAAAGTGAGTAGTAGAATTTGGGGGAAGATTTTTGTGACTACTTAACTTTTCGGCATTTTGGGGACGCAGTTTTTTTCTCTCGATTCATTCATTCATTAATGTCGCCTTTGAAAACGCCATTTCGATTTCGAGTTGGACTTGCTGTAATTCTACAATGTGATTGGCTGCTGTCGGGGCGTGGCTAGGGGGAGTTGGATAATTTTGATTCTCGTTGTTAGTTAAATACGCAGACGCAATGTGAGTGCGTGCGTAAATTTTGTCTCAATTGGCAGACAGTGAGCGTGAGTCGAGTCGAATTGAATCGAATCGAATCAGAATCGAATTTTGTGAATTCAATTCAATTCTTGAGGTAGCTAGAAACACATAGACGATTTGCAATTTTCACATTCGAATTGTATGTGACTATGTGAGTTACACAACACATCGCATTTAGAAAAACTTCCTATCTTGCTGGGCTAATTGATTTTTTTTTTGTAGAAAAATGATTGTATTCTTTGACTACACGTACGTACGTACGTACTTGCTTCAATTTCTTGCTCTGTACTTGTACTACTTACTCATTAGATTTTTGTTTTTTAAAAAGAGTTGACTGACTGAGAGACATTTTTGTTGTTGTTTTTGTCTCATTTCACAACTTGCATCAATTTCAATTTTTCTGTCTGTCATTTTGGTGTTCTGAAATTTTGAAATGACGGGAGCAGCCGAGCAGAGCCTTCCAAGTTTTTTTTTGCTAGTAGTTATTACATACTTACATAGTTGGTTTGTAAATTTAATTTGAATTTGCATTTAGATTTTTGTGACTTTAGTAATTTTTTCTTGTTCAATCCAATCCCTACCACAGACTTACTTAGACTTACTTGCTATTTTTTTGTGTGTGTATTTAATTGAAATTGATTGCCGACGACGCGGCTCGACTCGGTTCGAATCGAATTAATTTTTGTATTACTACTTCTACTTACTGCTCCTACGAGAGGGCTAGTTAATTGTTAGTTTTTTTTTGTTCAGTGGCGACAATTTTTATTTGCAATTGGCAATTTGGACAATTAAAATTAAAGTAAGAACGTTCGTTACCTTATAAAAATGTGTTGAGCAGCAGTGAAAATTTTGACATTCTGATTCTACTTGGACTTGCCCTGTCCGGCCCTACCATTCATTGCATTGCATTTGTCTGATTCTGATCGATTATAATTAATTATATTTAATTAATTAGTGGCTTATTAATTTGTAAATTGGTCGTCTTCAAGTGCTGCATTTTTACATGAAAACTTGGATAAGATATGCTAATGCGTTGCGGCGACGTGATTAATTTTCGTCTTTGAACTGTCATTAATTGGGTACATAGGAGGGCCAAGCCAAGGCAACTAACTAAGTACGTACGTAATTTTTTTAATTGACAAACTAACCTATTACGTAACTAAGAGTAGGACAAGAAAGAGTCACAAATTTTGTGTGTGCTGCTCTGCTTGATTCGCTGCATTCTCTTTAATTAATTAGTCATTTGACTCACGACTAATTAAAATTTAGTGAAATTCATGTCGTTCTCGTTACATATTAATACATTAGTCTCAAGTCTCAATCAAGTCTCACTCTTCTGTACTCCTCTGCACGCACTGCTTGCTGCTGCATAAGTTAATTAAAATTAAGTAAGTGAAATTCATGAGAAATGTAAAGTTTGGATATTGGATTGTGGGAAAAATCCAATCCAACACAAAAAAAGATGTATGACCATTGCGTTGGTCATTTGGTGGTTTCAACAAAATTTGTGTTTTATTTGATGTCAAAAAAAAACGAAAATATTAATTGTGCCACGTGACTCTAACCTACCTACCCCCTCCTACCCTAGCCCTACCCAACCCCCAACAAATTAGTACCTAGCGTGACGTAATAAAAACATACAGTTATATATTGTCTATATAATTTTTCGCGGAAAGAATTTTTTTCATTGCAAATATTTTGCAGCACACTCATACGCATGGCTGGCACTGGCACTAATTTTCTTGCAAAGATTTGAAGCAAAATCAAAAGATCCAAACAAATTTAGAAAACATTTGCTAAATAATACCACAAATAAACACGATTTTTTATCTAAGAGTTTTGTTTTATTAGTACATATATAAATGCATTTGTTTGCAATTTTTTGAATGTTGCACTTTTGGCTACAAAAATAAATATTTGGGCTCTTCGAATTGGAATTTGCAAATTCTTCCTTCAATTGAAATCATTTGGACTCTCACAATTTGAAAGAACAACAAACAGTCAGCCATTAACAGTTCGCAGTTAGCACTCAATGAACACAAAATTTGCAAATTGAGCTGCCCTTCGTCGAATTGCGTACATACATAGTTTTAATTGTTGTGTCCAAATTGGCAAAATTTGCACTTCGGGTGAGCAGGGCTGGGTTGGGCATGATTATACCAAGTAGCCATTGCAGTCACCTCCAGCTTGAACGCAACATTCTTGAGACTTGCATCCTGCTGGACAATTTTCTCCAGTATTGCATTGAATCTTGGTCCCAACGCAATGAGTCCAAACAAAAAATGAACTAATCCGACACTGACATTTGTAGCCAATCACATTTGACCCTCTGGCAATTGTGCAGCCTTTTTTGTCACTGTGATAGTGACACTCGCAGTGATCATCTGGGCGACTTTGGACGACTATGAAATATCAAAAATGCATTCATTTTTATGATGTCATCAAATCAAAAAATTCTGAAATATTTGCTGCTTCATTTAATTCAATTTTGACTGAGTGAAATATTTCACTGCAAAGCCAACCAGCCATCTCAGATCTCACTTGGCATTTTGGCCACGACTTTGCCTCATTTTTTCTTGACAAATTTGTCGTATTTTGAACCAAAAATGAAAAAGTTCACTTCTGGGAAGCTGACAGCAAAGGATAATTTATGGATTTTTGATATATTTCTTACCTTCGGACAAAACAATCACAGAAAGAATAATGACGAGAACAACCAAACCAACACCCACTGTCTTCATATTTGCTTGCAAGCACAGTCAACTATTCACAATTAATTAACTAAATGATTATTTCACACCTTAGTTAACTCTCGAGCAGATTTGATTTGACTGGCCTGATTTGCTCAACTCTGTTTGCAATTTATACATTTGATTGGACTCAAATCATGACATGCCGTGATCTCCAAATCGTGCACGGTACGGCACACGGCACACTGCAGAGTTCAAAGTAGAGCCAGATGCCAGAGCCAGTCGTGAAGAAACAAACTCCACGCATTTTGCATATTTTGCTCTGAAGAGATTGTCTTTTGTCTTCATCGGCTTCGACTTCATTTAACTTTCAAAATTAATTTAATTGTCGTTGTTCGAGTGTGGAGTGTGGCCGCTGTTGCAGCTGCAGGTTAGAGTTACAGGTTACATTTACAATTTTATAATCGAAGTGCATCAGGTGAGATTTATTGGTACATCAACAGCAGTCACTCACAGTCGCAGGACGGAATTTACGTGCAAATAAACGTCATAATTAAATTAAACACTTTCAACTATTTTTTTAAGTAAAAACACAAGATTGCCGACTGCACTGAAGCAATCAGTGCAATGGAGGACTGACTCATCTCAATGTACATGCAGAGAAACGAGTTTTGCTTTTGCGCAATCGCAATGCAAAAGTGGCATTCATTTTGTGTTTTTCTCACGACTTAAATTGAATCCAAGATGCCCAAGAAACATGACAAGATTGTGAGCCGTGCGCGTACTAAACTGGCACTTAATTGCTGCTTAAAAAATTAAAATTGGTTCAAAATAGCAAATGTTTTGACAGTTAATACACTTAATACTTTTCACAAATTATAATTTTACGCTTAATAAAATAAAGTGGAACCACATCGGGTGGAAATGTTTTTGAAAAATCACATAAAATATAAAAAGAAAAATTATTGCTAAAGTTTAAGATCCCAATCGCACTGATCGCATCGAAATTTCGATTTTTAGAAAAATTATCCATTTTATAATTTCCATTAGAGAAAACTTTGTCGATAAAAAAACAAGTAAATTCTTGCATTCTGCCCGGTGTGGTGCCGTCTTATTTTGCCAATTTTAGCAAGGAAGTCTAAAGTCCAAATACGAGAAAGTGAAACAACTCTTAGAACGGATATCTTAGAAAGTTTTCTGAAAGTTTTTGCATTGATTCTAATTATACTCACGCCCGGTCAGTCGTCACGTCGTCACTAGTAAGCAATCATAGCCGAGCTCAATAAAAATTAGTTGAATTGGGATATTATTCAAATTTTAAATTTTAATTGCGTCAGAACAAATTACAAAGGCAGATAGATGTATGCGGCAAACTAGTAGACCAAAGCAAAGCAAGATTTTTCATTAGCTTTAAATTTAAAACACACTTATTGTGCTTTGGCCTAGTTCCTATACAAAACAATAAGCTCTAGCTCTCAAAATGAAAGTGAAAAATTTTCTTCACATCTCATTTAGCTTAAGTTTGACCTTGATCCTGATCCCGGTCCTGAACCTATCAATTTCTGGAGTAAACTCGACAATAACTGGTAAAATAACAATGGCGCTGCTCATTGTACAATATTTCGATAAGTTAATTTAATAATAAAAATAATTGATTGTACTCTGATTGGTCTTTGTAGGTCTAGGTCGAAATGAGCTCAACTATCCAGGATGTTTGACATCAGTCGCACCAGCTTCAACGTTTACTTTGACAGTTTTTGCACAACTTTTTATTATTCAAGAGATTTTGGGTTGTGGGCCAAGAAGTGGCACTCAATCTAATTTTCCACACCGGCGAGGACCGAAACAAGGATACATTTATGGTAAAATTAACCAAAAGAACAACAAGAACAATCTTAATTAACTTTAAATTTCACTTAAGTTCTACTCTACTAGTGCTTGAATTACTGCTACTACCGTGAAAGAATTTGTATTTTGCTGGTTCACGTTGTATACTTTGCTGTAAATTGTCTCCTCACTGACTTCACCTGTAAATTCCAATAAACAAAATCTGCAAAACACTCAATCAAATTTTGCGGATTTTTGCAACAATAGGGACCTTTCGCAAAAAGGCGGATTTGAATTCCGCTCCAAGCAAATCTGCTCGTAGAATTTTGCTTGGAGCAAATTTAATTTTGCTTCAAGTATTCAGCTTTCGCTTGGAGCAAATTTAAAAAAGCCGCAAGCGCAGAATTGTTGACTTGGCAGTCACCCGGTTGCCCATAGTTACCATCGTGGTATTTGTTTTCAAACAAATTTCCTGCATTTTTATTGGTCGAGCTTGAAGCAAAAATTTCCGCTTGTAGATGAAGATCTACGAGCAGATTTGACCAAATCTGCTTGTAAATCTGCTTGTAGCGGACGTCATCCGTGACGTCATTGATTTTCTACAGGCAAATTTGGTTGAGGCGGATTTCAAATTTGTTCCTTGCGAAAGGTCCCCAATACAATGCAATTTTGTCGAAACTTACCACTCGTCGTCTTCGTCGACTTCGTCGTCATCTAAGGTGAATAGCTTTGGCTCCGGCCCTGGCTCCGGCTCCGACTTTGGGGCGCGACGGTAACTCACGTTCTCCAGTTCACTGTCATCGTCATCATTCAAATTTGCAAAGAGACACGCCGTCGAAGCCATTTCGGCTTTCAGCATGGCAGACGTAGACGACTGATTCCAATCAGGAGAGTGTATTCCAAGTCCCACTTGGTTCCCAGAGGATCCTTGCTGAGCTGGAAGCCATAACCTAGCCCTACAATTTGTCCAAAGTTTTAGCTAATTATAATTATAATTGGGGTCGTCAAATTGTCAAACATTTAGGCTTATTAAAGTTCAATCTTACCGAGGCGGAGCTTGAGCTGCTGCGGCGGCGACCGCTGCCCGAGTCTGGGGCGTCTCTCTAGCCTCCAAAAAGGCATCATTGTAATAGCACAAGTCGGCTTCAAAGGCTGTGTGTGTCCGAATTTTGTCATACAACGCACAACATACAAATTACATGTAAATGAGATTAGTTGGTTAAAATAAAATTGATTAAATTTAAATCAAAGCATAATATAAAAAATGGTCCAAGTCTTCACCGTCATCACTGGATGAAAGCTCTTGAGTCGTTTGATTACTCTGTTCAAATCTTGCAAAACTTTGAGACTCATCTTCCTCTTGGTCCTCCACAGCAGCGTCAAGGTGGCCAACAGTCGATTCAACCTCTTTCTGAGTCAAGTTTTGTTTTTCAGCCATGACGATCCCGATGAACTCAAAGCCGGCAAGTCAACTTAAATTAGCTAAGATGATGGATAGGATGTAATTTGTCACGATTTAAACTATTGAAAATCTGACTAAATTTTAATTCTTCCCTGACAGAATGGAGTGTGGAGTACGAATGAAAACTTTGCTTGCTTTGCCTCCCGCCTTGAGCTTACCCGCTCGGCTGACGCTGACCAAATTCCGGATTGTTCTAGAACGTTTTAATGCAAAATGCAAATTCCACCTGCAACTGGCATACTAGCATAGCACTTTTGTCATTCTTTAGTTTTGTTGTAGTCGCATCTGCTGTGCAAAAATACAAAAAAAAATGTAGACCGAGACTTTTTTTCTTTTGAAAAAAAAAATTATGGATGCAAAAAAGTGAAAAAGTGAACCGCATCATCATTTGGTGTTATCTTAATAACCGGCTAAATATTGTGATGATGAACCGGACTCTTTGTTTTAGTAGTCTGAAAATTCCAAGCTCATTTTCTCATTAATTAGCTGCCAAGTTTGATTTTGACAATTATCTCTCTGGACTCTGACGATTTGGGTTCACCAAAATTGGACTGCAGTTTGAATAGTTTGAATGGGGATGTCTTGTGATTGTGAACAGAATTGTTATGGTTCAGTTCTACGTAATGTAAAGGCAATTTTAAAATTACGAAACTAAATGTTATCACTCACTCAATTTGATAACAATAAATGTCATTCTCACGCTGCGCTGCTTAAATGGCTTGACGTCGCGTCGCATTCGCATCTGTTTGTCAGGATTTTCCGAAACCAAACTACTGCACTGCAGTCGCACCGCTTGAGTTGACACTGATCCCTGCCTAAAGTGTTGTCGTCTGTCGTTGTGATTGCGATGTTGCGAACAATTCACGAACATTAAACATTAATTTACAACAACTACAACTAATCTGTAATCTGTGTTGTCAATTAACATTCCATTGCTTTGCTTTGCTTTGCTTTTATCAAATACGATCAATCAGCAGCTCAATCTTATGTTTGTGTAAATAATTAATGATACATTTGACAGCAGGAGCTAATTTGCAAACAATTTCACCGCGATGCGCTCCACCGCACCGCACCGGGCGGCTCGGTCAGCAAAGTTGCTGCCAACACCACTTGACTTGACATTTGACATATGATCGTGGAGTCGAATCAAATTCTGCGAATATAATTAAACTCAGTAGTCATTAAAATCATATCGAATCAAAGATGAGCACCTGTAAAACATGTAACTTTTTAATCGGACGACTGCGACTGGGAAGCTTAACTATTATTTTTTTGACAGCAGAATTACTCCAACTTTGTTTGACGCAGATTCGTGAATTGGTGATACCGTGCTAATTGCACACCTGCTAATTAAAGTGGTTCAGAATTTTGATATAAATGTTGGCAGACTTGATGCCATACTTTTAGTGCAAAATTGGAAACTGGGAACGAGTGCAAAGTCATTGTTATTCCTTCAATAATAGCTAGGTTCTTGCAAAATGGCGACATCTGCGTCCGCGTTTGCACTCTGTACGGTTGTCCTCGCCGCTGCCATTGCGAATGGCTTCGTTGTCAACAAGAACCAATTCGCTAAATGTAAGTCTCGATTCGAAATTTAAACTTTTTTGCAAATATTTTTTCGACCACTAATTTTGGCATTTTGACATTTTTGACTTTGATCAGATTCAGATCCCGCACCTCAAGCATCTTGTGGAACTGCACAAGGCGGGCGCTACTATTTCCCTGTCACAGCGGACTCCCCGAACGGTCCGATCACAATGTACTGGGCTCAATTTGACTCAAATCGTCGTCTCCCAATCTCAACCACGACCTACCACGATAGCCTGAATCACATTCAAAACGTTCCCCGGGTAGACAAGTTCCGCCCCTACGATTGTCCACAACTTCCTTCCCCTGCAATTCAGTCCAATTGCTCTGTGACCTACAAAATGACGGAAGCTCAGCAGGCCTTGTCCGGCTACACCTCATTCGATCGCGGACACATTGTTCCGGTCAACCCTTACCGGTTTCATGCCGACGCTGTCGACGTAACCTTCTACTGCGTCAACATTGCTCCCCAGGAACCCTACACCAATCAAAACCCATGGTTCACCGTCGAAGACCGAGTTCATCGGAGGACTCAAGCCGGGTTCGTCATGACCGGCCTTTGCGGATCGAACAGTGCCGACGGCCCAACGTTTGACGGTGTTCAAGTTCCATCATGTTTCTGGAAATTACTTTGCTACAAATCAGGGACAAGGACTCACGTGGTTGGATTCATTGGCGAAAACGCACTTTTCAATAGGACAAATTTGGCAGAGCAGGAGAAAAGGAAAGTGGACACAATCAAGCCGAGATCTCAACAAGAAATTATAAATCGAAATGGTGGAAATGCACAGATTTTGAAAGCATGGGCTTCCGCTTCTCAAAATTTACTGGTTAATCGTGAAATGAATTTGGCTCCAAATCCAACAGACTGTGGCAATGCAAAAACACTTGAGCCGGCGATTGAGGATGAATGGTCAAGGGTCATGCTGGCGGAATAAGTTAATAAAAAAAGTCACCAAATTTTTACATGAAGGGTACCTGGCTGTGATAACATTACACGCATGCATAGTAATACGTAAATTTTTATTTGTTTTTGTACAATAAATCCGCATCTCCGCATCTTATTTATAAGTCTGAATTTCTAACGGTTAATTTTGCAATACACTTTGTGCACTCAATAAAAGGCAAGATTCGAATTCACTCGTTTCGACAGTCGAAAAAACAATGATTGCGAAATTATCACGGTCACCTTCTACAGGGTAGGCTACACACGCGCCAATCCATGCACTAATCAATTTAATTAATCCAATCATTTGCGATTTGCAATACTTTTTAGTACTCTACAGTTGAGAGGGTTACAGAGTTTGACTCTACATGCATTGGGCGAAAGATGCACTGTATCAAAACCACCTCAAGTGCCACCCCAACACTCAGTTAGCAATTTAGCAGTCGTAGCACAGTGTAAAAATTTAATCGAGCATCGAGCAAATTAATTAATCCACGCGTGCAGTGCCGTGCAGTGCAACTGTGCAGTTAGCTGTACGTCGAGATGCGAAATCGGAAATACCAACTGTTGAAATCAATTGACGTGTTGTTCATGTTGTTTGCCTACAAATGTAATGGAGCTTCTCCTTTCCCCAGCTGGGGGGAAGGGGAGCGACAAGCAGCGAAAGAAAGTGGTTAGTTAGAGGCAGCAGTCCTTTGTTCAAAGTTCACTTTTGATGAGGTCTCTCAAACACAAAACACACAACTGATGTGTGAATTCACATTCGTCTGCTAACTGCCAACAACTTTCAGGATGGGCAGAAAACCCGGCTAATTTTCTGAAATTCCCGAACCGCGCACCTACGTACATTCGCAAAATTTGAACCCATCTTTCAAAAATACATTTTGTTCAATTTTTTTTTCTTGGTTTTTCGGTTGCTTTTCTGCCTAAGTTTCGTCAGTCAGTCTCTGTCTCGACAAGGAAGCAAAATGAAAAGGTGCGATACGACGGGAACGCGACGCTCGCTTCGCTCCGAATTTCAGATTCCAAAGGATTCAAATTTGAGCCCGAAGAATTATCCTCACTCCGCACTCTGTACCGCACCGCTCCGCACTCCAATCTCTGTCTATAGAATTTGAACAAGGGAGAAAGTTTGTTAGCCAGCCGAGAGAAGATCTGCTCTGTTCTCTCTCCGTCTCTCTCTGACTCAGAGCATGAGTTGGAGTTTTGGTGCAGTTTGTGAATTCACATGGGTTTGTTCGGGTGGAAAATCGGGTAATTGGTCCTGCCTTGCCTGCCTCTGCAGTCTGCACTGCACTGTCGTCTCTCATCTCTCTCTCTCTCAAAAACGATTTCGAAAGCAAAGCAAGCAAATGAACAAAATCAAAGTTTTAGAGTTTACAAGTTTGAGAAGAGTCTATGTAGTCTTTTGCTCTGCTCTGCAACCTGTCTGTCTGTCTCTCTTTGAAATTGTACGAATGAAATTCAGAGTTTTGAGTTCAGATCAGACAGTTCAGAGCAGTCATCGTCGTCGTCGTCGTCGTCGTGGATGTCATGTCAAGTCATTTACGCTTTCAGTTCTACAGTTGGTACACGCATGGAATGCATGGTTTTATCCGAATCAGGACTCAGGACAGGACTCGGGCTTCTTTTATCTTTTAAATGAAGCCGTTTTCTTCCTGCTCCTCTGCACTCATTCACATCATCATCAACCCCATCCAAACATACTCAATCTCTTTCCACTTTCCCCATGCATTGACCAGCTCGGCTCAGGCACACAAAATGAGAGAACACTTTTCTCCAGGGCTGGCACGGCAGGCAGGGTCCAGCCCAGACTCCAGATGAGTCTGGTCCTCAAATACTGATAGTGTCATTGCCACTACTAAACTCCACCAAGATTCATGTCAGAGATTAAAGCTTCATCCCTTTTTCTTCCATTCAGCATTTTGCCGCATCCATGCATGGTCAGCCTTGTAATAAGTGCAATTACAAGGCTGGTTGGCTCTGCCCACAAATTTTGCAGACAATTTGCCAAATCCGCTGCTGCTGCTCAGTATTTAATTAATTACAAGTCTGTCTGTCTGTCTGTCTGTCTGGAGTCCCACAATGATAGTGAATAGAAATTCGTTGTCAAATACTACGTAAAATTAGTACGAATTCCGTATGTAAATTGGGTACAAATAAGAAACGCTTTGCGTTTGCAGTGCAAAAGTTTTGCAAAATTGCAAGTGCTTGGTTTTGTCTTGGTCCCAGAAGACTCACTGAAACAACTCAGAGCAGGTTACGTATCGTATGAAATGAAAATTTCAACTATTTTGAGCTACTATTTTGAGATATTTTGCCGTTTTGCAATGAAACGTTTTCATATTTATTTTCCAATGAAATATTTCACCATTGCCTGCAGACAATGAAGGCAAAATAGCAAACAAAAGCCTCCTTGATTTCATTTATGTTGTTGGAATTTTTATCAGCAGTTTTTTTTTAAGCAGCTAAGGCAAGTAGGCAGAGGAAGCAAAAGCTTGTGTATGTGTTTGCACTTGCACAACAACAATTGAGGTTGAGACTGAGACTATGGAAGTTAAGCCAAGCCAAGTGAGGAGTGCGTTGTGTGGTTGTCACCTAAATCAATTCCTTATCCTCTGGCTAAATCAACCTGTCACAAAAATTAATTACGATAATTAATAATACGTATTGAATGGCTTCCCGCATTTGCATAAATGCTTTCTGCTCTGCTCTGCACTCCAATCCGATCCAATCCACCAATCCATTCCATCCATGCAGTGGAGTTGTGTGGCTAATTGCTCCCCTGTCTGGCCAAAGCCTCATCCTCAAAAGGTGTTGTCCAAAAAGGTGGCCAGTCCCATTTCCCATTCTCACTCAACCAAGTTCAATAATTCGACTCATAATTTCGACATCCTCGAACATATATTCGCATCGCAGAAACGCTAAAAACTATTTTGAATTTTGACAATGACTATGAATATGACACAACACTCAAATTTTGTCTCTTGACGGAGCGAACCTCTACACGACATTTAAATTCTTTAAAAACTCTAAAGCTTCAGTTAAATTTGTTGGACAAACTTAAACTTAGTTAAAAATTAAGAGATTTGTTTACAATATCAAAATGCAGTCACACCGCGACGTCGGGCAATCCATGCACATGCAATGATTGCTAGTTCTTACACAAATTGGTGGTTAAAACCAAAAAACTCGTTCTAGTTTTTGGTCTAGCTAGCAGAGCCCCTGTTGTGCCTACCTCTGCCTACCTTCACAATCCATGTGTCTTTTGTCAGTAGGGTTTCCATTTCATTTCACATTATTACATTTATCCTCAATTTTTATCTCTCATTGTCAGAACACTTTATAAAAACAAAACAAAAAATTTCAACTAAATCATCCCATTTAATTACTCTCGGGGACAACCACCAAACTTACCAAACCAGCCGCAGTAAATTCAGTAACTCTCGCAAATCTCACGCATATCAATTAAAAATGACATTAAATTTGGGACTTTGACTTCTTTGGGGTATTCATAAAACAATAAATACTTGCCAAGTCCAGCCCTGCAATTGATAAAGTCGATTAAGACATTAAGGGACTGACTGACTGACCGACCCTAAGTGAGGATCATTTTCATTGTTGACTCATTTGCATTTTTGAATCTCTTTCTCTCTCTCTCGCCTAAGATCTTCAGAGATGATCAGATCACTGCGTGAGTTCTTTTCTCCGGTAATGTGTTTACGGTAATTTTGATTATCTAATTTACAGGAGCTGAGAGCTGAGCAGTAGTTGTGTAGTCCTTGTGCTGCTGCAGCACAAGTAAGTACTTGTGTATTGTTGTTGCACGTAGTATTGTTGCTTGTATTGTTGCATGCATGTAAAGATAAGGCCGGCCGCCGCGGTGTGTGGTGTGAGAGAACTCATGTCTCACATTTAGGACCAACTCAAGCTCCACGTTGTAGGTCCGCAGCTCTCCGGGAAAGCAGCAGGTGTTGGATTTTTATTTCCATTCATCCATCCATTAATATGTGTACACTTATGATATAAATTAAGTGTCTATTTTTGGGGGGATTTACATAAATGAGTGTGGCTCTCATAATCAAGTCACACACGACAAGACCGTGCAAAGCCCTAGAGAAAAAAACGAGAACAGAGCAGGACCCTTTTGGTAGCCCTTTGCTCCAGAACAGAGAGAAATTTTTGGTTGAGGAGGAATGGAATGGAATGGAATGATTATTTCATTTAAATGTTTTAGTTTTAATTGAAAGGCCCAGAGGTCAAAGTCGGCGAGGGTCAGGGCAGGGCTGGGCATTGTTGAACATGAATACTTTGAAGTGTCCCTCTCCAGAAGACTTGAGTCTGAGGTCTGTGATTGCATTGCACTGCATAGCTAACTGTTCGGAGGTCCTTAGAATTCTTTGCTCGGCCTGGCCCTGGCCTGGGCCCTTTTTATGTTTCAAGAAGAGATCGAGACGTTGTTATTGTTGATGTTGTTGTGTGTGAAAGATTGGAGATCACACAGGAGGAGTGCTGGAAGGGATTTTTGTGGACATGATTGTTGGCTGTGGATGTGGTTGTATGCTTGAGATGATTGGAGGTGTGGTACCTGTAATTAAAATAATGTAGACCTCTCACGCGGCCACCGTCCTCCTCCTCCCCTCAAAAACTAAAAAATGATTGATATTGAATACATAGAAATAAGAATGTATCTAATAGAAGAGGAATTGAATCGAGTGAGTAATCGAGACTTGCATCGACGACCCATCGCCAACAAATACTCTCCAAATCTAACAAGGGAACCGTAACCTATGTTAATTCTCTCCAGAGCTCTCATATTTTTTTTCATGTATTACCGCATGCACTGACCTCAGAAAACTTAAAACTTGCCTGTTGAAGTGAAATCTTCTAGGGTAAAAAAAATTTTGAAAATCAAAAATCTCAGATTTTAATTTTAGCCCTGTGGAGTCCAAAAATCCTTATGGGAAATCCCAGCAAGAAAAATCCAAAATCGGCTGAAAATCAAAATTTTT
>JAQGCM010000186.1:0-33271 GCA_034699705.1 Hymenaphorura dentifera
ACTCCCGGGCGACGAGACCCAAGACGGAACCGAATGGCCGAGCCGAACAGTGATCAGATGTCTTGTCTTGACACTTTTTTATATTAGACACATTTCGGCGTTTGGGTTCCTTTCCTTCTTATTCTTGGGCCCTTAATGCGCAGAGTGAGGACTCCCTGGGGTTTTAAGGCTCCTTGGATTAACGGCCAGGCCCTTAATGCCCACATGCAGAGAGAGACAGGACTGACCTTTTGCCTCATAATAAATGAAACGTAATGTAATCTGAACGAGAAGAGCAGAGAAGAAAGAGAGCCTTTGAGAATTGAAAGTTTAGTTTAGTGCTTGCTAGGCATGGGGGTCCCTTGGACAGAACCAAGGATTTCTTGGAAATTTTGCTCGTATAAATAAAGTTTTTTTGAGAGGGTGGGGTGGGGCGGGGGAGTGGGGCGAGTGAGTGTTTTACAATACTTCACTCAAACAGCCGAAGCAAAAGCAAAAGTTTTATTACCCGCCTGCCTTTCTTAGTCTTCGAGATGATCATCTTCATCTTTGCCATCAAAATGAAAATGGTAATGAAAAAGGGAGCCCTTAGAATTTAGGATCGAAGGGACTCAAGGGACGCATGTATGCACGTAAGATTTGAACGGATGTTTGGTACGTGAGTGGAACAAAGTGCTCGAGTCACAAGGCATGAAAGGCACAGGCACTTTGATTCTTTTATTTTTATTTTCTCTACATATTCGTAATGTGTGTTCTCTGTTCTGGTTCTGGTCCTTCCAAGGGCCCGTCGAAGGGCCCTCTCGTCAACAATGAGAACGCAAATCTTAGTCTTGGTCGATTCGTTGATTCCGCAAGGTTTTTTGTATTGCGGGGGCGATGTGATTGTCCAGTCCGTCCGTCCGGTCCGGTCCGCCATTCTGAATTATTTTCATTGTTGTTGTGTTTTGGGAATTTCATCACGAATTCTTGGGAAGGCGAAGAATACAAGAATCTTTCTTGTTTTCTTGGCCAACTTTTTTTTGCTTGCATGAAAAGAAAAGACTGAGGAATAAAACGAAATGAAATGGAATGGAATGGTGGCAAAAAAAACTCAAATTGCACAATAAAGTGGTTTGACATGCCCATGGCAAAGAATTGCCCATCTGGAATGAAATGAAAGGCAAGATGATGGCGTTTTGGCAAGGCAGTTGATCATTTTTCTGAGCGACTATTCGATTGGCTGAGCTGAACAAGATGTCCGCCCAATCATCGATCGGGCGGACGTTGCAATTGCTTCGATTCATCTTTTGTTCATTGTCGATTTAATTAATTGCACCCGATGAGCCAAGTCTTTCTCAGATTTTAATTAAATTCAGAGACTAAAAAGGCAAGGCAAGGAATGCAATTTTTGAACGTGACTGTGAATGAGTGACAGACACTTTGGCGAGCTGCATAGTGCATGTAAAATAAATTGCATGAGCATGCAAAAAAAACAAAGGAAAATAATAAAATGGGGAAAGCTCTTGTGCTGGAAGCACTGGTGGTGCTGGAGTGCTGGAATGAGTCCAAGTTTGGACGGCATGTTGTTGTTCTTATTTTAATGGGAAAACGATTTTGGATCGGTTTGGAAGTAGACTGACTGATATGATTTACTGCCTGACCCCAATTCATTGGATTGCAGTTGGAGCAGAGCAAATGAATCTGCACCTACCTTCCCTGTCCTGTCTTGGCTCTTGGCCGAGACCTAATTTATGACCTTATCTCTCTCATCCTCAGCTCATTTTCCATCGTCTCCCTCGCTCACTCCAAAGTCCAAAAATGAAAGAATGAGAAAAAAACACATTAAAATAAAATGCCATTAAGTTCAATTGGTTCGGTCGGTCGGTGTAGGATTTATTGAGTCATTGGTCCGGAATTTTAAGAAAGCAAATCCAGGCAAGGGTCTGACCATTTCGTTCCATGCACTGATAAGGCACATGCGATGCTGCAGCTGTTGACGATTTCAAGGGCCCATGAGCCCTTAGCCCTTTAGCCCCACTTGGCCTTAATAACCCTTTCATTCCAGCTCATTTCATGAAAATTCTGAGAACAAAATCATATAAAATCCAAATGGATTTTGTTTGAAAAATTTGAGCTCGTTTCGTTGAGCATTTATCGCCACTCTGGCTGCGTGTGTAAATGTGTAAAAATAAAAAGTGGACAACAATGAGGATGACATGACATGACACTTGAGACTGCTGAGACGAGATGGAATTGGAATGGAATGGAATATAAACTCAAAGAAAAGAATGAGGTTGTAAATGTAAATCCAAGCTTTGAGGGCATTTTTTGACGATTTTTTCTCATTATAAAATGTCAAATTGTCATTTCTTGTTCAGAGTTGAGGATGAGGTGAATGAGGTCGGGTTTTGGGCTAAGCAGACTCAGCCACTCAGCTCAGCAGGAGACTGCTCCCCATAAAACTCCCGACTCTTAGATTCTCTTTATTCTCGAGGTAATTTCTTAGGAAAATTTTACCAATCCATCCACAATCCACACACTAAACTTGAAAAAGTCATTTAACTACCTGAATATGGCTCATTTCAAAATTCCTCAAAAGTTTTATATCTCCAGATGGGACGGGGATGGGACGGAATGGGGACCTACCGATTTTGTGACATTCCACCACTGCATTGCATTAGTTTTATGTCTTTTTAGTGCTTCACGTTCAGGCCAAAGTGGAGTTTGACTCATCGAATCAAATTTAAACCAATCGCGCTCAAAATAGACCAAGGATGGAACAAGATAGGGTTGGGGCAAGTTGGGAATTGAATCCGGTTGCATCTTGAATTTTGAGGAATTTGGAAATCGTTGAAAAGTGCGGATGTTTGGTTTTGATTTGCCTTTTTTTGATTTTGGGGGAGAAAATGATGGTTTAGAATGGAATGCAATCCATGCTTCCTTCACTTGTTTTTTCCTTGACTTTTGACTTGACTAGTTTTGGTTGGGTTGCCGTTGGGTAGAAAAATGTGTTTTTGAGAGAGTCGTCGACATTCATTAAGAAAGTGGAAGACAAGGAAGGAGCTGAGTTGAGGAGCGGTCTGATTGATTCCATTTCCATTCCCATTCAATCCACACTCACAACACATGTGCTCCATTCAACTCCCCTAATGACAATTTTTGTCTCTGTTTTAATTTTAAACTCAAAACGACCGAAAACGACCCAAAAGGAGGGCAAAGGAAGGCAAAAGGGGAGCTTTGAACGAGCTCAAGGCAATAATAAGAAATAGGCAGCCTTAAACTCCTCGACTCGACTCAACTCGACTCGATTGCTAATGGCAAAAAAGGCAATAGAAATAATAGAGAGAGGAGAAATCGAGTTAGCGGGTGCGGGTGGCTATCAGTATCGGCATTTCGGGCATTCAGACTCCGGGTTTTATCCTACCCTACCCTACCCTACCCTAGGTTCAATTTCCGACTAAAATCTGAAAAACATACGAACTCTCAATCTTTATCCCTTTTTTTGCCTTTCCTTGCCTTGTGCTCGCACATGTGAGTTTCACTCAATTTCTTGACTATAATAGGGGGAAATCACCCAAAAATCATGTTTCCGGTCCAGATGTGCTCCACGTTCTATGCTGCACAACATTCTCAAGATTCTCAAGATGTGGAAATGATGCGGGTGCTGCCGATGCTCCGGTACTCGACTCGGCGCGAGCAACCATCCGCATCATCTCAATGATCTCACCAACAGACCAACACATTTTTTCAATCTCAACTCCAACTCGAGTCGAACAACCCCAAAAAATCTCAAAAACCGATTTTCTCCCTTCTTTCGACTTAATTGGTTGTGCCGCTCGCTTCTCTCAAGTCAAATAAAAATTATTTTTAGAGATACATTGCATTGCCAACGGCAGATGATATTCAAATTTGAATTTGAATTTTGGCGCTTTTATGAGATGTGCATGTTTGGAAGTCGTAGTAATTAAGAGATAGTCCCGTTCTCTGGCCCTAATTATGGCTTATGAGTTCAAATTTTACATTGCTGCATTGGCTGTATGGGGTTAATTAGAATGACTGCATTGTAATTGTGTAAAATTATTTATAAGAGTTAAGACGAATTTCTCATGAATTATTCTGAGCTCATGGCTGAGTGGTGACTTTTGTCTCGATCTGGTCCTTGCTGTGGGTGTAATTAGCGTGGCCTTAATGTTAGTGGCGTTGTACACGGACAATCTTAATCTTATCTGGTTGGAGTGCAGGGCATGGACTTTCGCCATGTAATTTAATGGACTTTTGGCCTTTGCTTTTAGCTGATGAAACTCATAAACTCATTAGACTCTCAAATTCCATTATTTCCCTTATTAGAACTACGTTTGAATCTATTCAAGAATAACCTCCATCTATTTACATTGAGATCCAACTCCCACTATTGCGTCTCAGACTCAGACTCTAGTCTGCTCTTGGGAATTAGAAAGTTTGCGAGATTATGTGAAATGTGAGATGGCTAATCGCTAAACTAAACTAAACTGATGTTTGTTTGTTTGTTTGTTTGGGTGCTCACAGGGACGCCGATCAATCGTCTGCCGATCATGGCGAAGCAGGTGCTGGATCTCTATGAGCTGTACAATCTGGTCATCGCCCGCGGCGGCCTCGTCGACGTCATCAACAAGAAGCTCTGGCAGGAGATCATCAAGGGGCTCCATCTCCCGTCCTCCATCACGTCCGCCGCCTTCACACTCCGCACCCAGTGAGTAACCTCGGATTTCAAATATTCCCGCCGAGCGCGCGATGCCCGATAGGCCGTGCAACCTGTCGCTTTTGCGTTGCGTTGCGTAATTAATTACTCTGCCCCGAAACCGAAATTCGGTTCAAAGTCGACGTGGAGCGGATCGGAGGAATTCAAATGATGAGTTTTGTCGGGTGACAATGAGTCGAATGAGGAAGACGAGCAACGAGCTGTGTGGATGGAAAGAGATTGATGTCACGAAAATGATGTATTGTTAGTTTTTCGGGGGATTGAATGAGAGTCAAACGCAATGAATTTCTCTAATGGATTCACAGACGAGCAGAGCGGGTAAAAATAACTTTCTCGGAGTTTTCGGTGTTTATGTGATGCCCGCATTGCCCGTCCATCGAATGCAGGGAGGAAGGCAGGCAGAGTCAGTCAGTCAGAGCACGAGATGGTTGATAGGTAATGAAGCTCATTTTAAAATAGAAAAAGAGACCCTTCGATTCTTCATTTCTTCACATCACATGTCTGCCTGCCCTGCCTGCCTGCCTGCCCGACTTCCTCAATACCCGGGTTCGGGCAGAATCGAGGATTGATGAATTGTCCTCCACTCTGCTCTGCGTATCAAACAAATTCACATGTTCAATCGTTAAATACCAACGAGGTGGGGGGTTTGTGCGAGGAGCACGATTCGGGGCGGGTAGCGGTGGGTAGAATGCAGACGAATTCGGGGACGCCGGGCACTCTGAGAACGTCGCGGTGGATTTGACGGGTGAACAAATGGATTCGGGGTTTTCGGGCAGGCAGGATGGGGCAGCAGCTACGTCTTGAACATGTGGAAAGTCAATGTGATCTCCTTCAAATAAATCCTCATCATTATAAAATCCGGGCATTTATTTTTAGCCCGGACTGACGTGACGGAAGCCTTATGGCGTACAGCAAATCTTTGAAAAAATTCAATCTCATCGCTCATCCCGACTCAATTCATCATCTCAAACAAGACACAACGCCCACATGGCATGGCCCACGTGGCCCGTTTCAGTTCAAATCTGCGCGCCAATCCCCGCACCCGCCAAAAGCGCTAAATTTAAATTTATTTTGATTGTTTTTTGTCATCTGTGCAGATACATGAAGTACCTGTACCCTTACGAGTGTGAAAAGAAAAGACTCAGCACCCCGGCCGAACTCCAGGCAGCCATAGACGGGAATCGGAGAGAAGGGAGACGGGCATCCTACGGCCCCTACCCGGACATGGTCAACAATTCCATGGTGAGGAGTCGAATTTGAATTTACCCGCCAAGTTTGTCTTTGTTGATTGGCTATGCAGATACCTTTATTATAACAACAGGCTGATTTGTATTCATTTCAGATTTCACCAATGAGTTTGGTCGGCGGGCGTCCGCATCAGATGAACGGGAATGGAAACCCGCATTCTCTCCTGTCCACAAGTGAGTTTACGGTTATGTTTTGGAAATTGAATTTTGCCGCTGCTGGGAAGGAGCTGTGTGATTGGTGGCGCTGGAGTTAGACACCGCCCCCTTCGGAAATAGCTTTTGAGCCCGCCGTGGGTAGCTCATGATTCGGTTTTTGAGCGAAACGAATTCGCAATTTCGCAAGCACACCTATAATTAGTGTTTTTTGATATCTGACTGGGGCTGAGTCTCTGCTCGTTTCTCGCATTGACTTAGCTTTGGCTGTTTGCTTGCAGTTTTTGCGAATTTTTACGACTTTATTTTGAACACGCAGGAGTGGCAGGAGTGGAGGGAGTGAGTCGAAGGTAGAGAGGAAGTGAGGGCTTTTGATTCAAGGAATTCACTCGTCATTTTCATTTTACGACGTCTTCATCCCCTCCACTTTTCCATTTCCATGAGCAAAACTTTTATTCCTCCAGGCAGGCCGAGGGCGGGAGGGGTTCGGAGCCAAAACTTGTACCAACTTTTCTTTGTCTCAATTTTTTGTTCATTCTTTTTTATTGCTCGGCTCATATTTTGCAAAATGGCCGGACTCAAGAGCTCGAACTCGACTTGGCAAAAATTGCAAAGCAAAGGCAGTGGAATTTGTACACAAAGTTTGGCTACAAGTTTGCAGAATAAGCCGTTGGAATTGGAATGCAAATTAGAAATTACGATTAAATGTATGTTTTTGCCCTGATCGTAATGTTGCAATGTTGTGGATGAATGTCAAATGTCAAGGGCAAGGGTGTCTCAAGTGAATGGCAGTAAAGTCCATTGTTTGGCTTAACACGGGTTGAGATTTGGGAATGGAACACCCTATCATTGGCAATTAAGGTGGGAGCTTTGCGAATGCCAGACTGCAGACATGAAGTAGATTTGCACATTTGCGATTTTATTTGCTAGTGCTTTTATGAGTTGACCCACCTTGAGACATGCAGATGCAGAGCAGACATTTTATTATGATTTTCATTTGCAAAAATTAACTGCTGTTCCTTTCCTTGGTTCCCTTCTAGCCAGACCCAGACTCAGACTCAATAAATGCAGGCAGAGGTGGGGGGAGAGTCATAAAAAATTTATATCATTTCCACTCTAACTCTCACTGTTTCTCTGCCAATCTTTTCATGCTTTCCCTCTGCACCACCCTTGCAAAAAAAGCTGTGAGAATTTGATGATCAGAAAGATATTCATTTTATGGAGTGCTCGGAGCTGAGGGCTGGCAGTGCCAAGCAAATTAAAATGCAAATTAACAGCTCAAAGAATGGCAGTGCTTTTTGCCAATTTCTTTGATTTGTGCACCGTTTGATTTTGTCCCTCTTTCCTTACTCATAACTCCTGCATGTCAATACACTTTACGATCTTCCCTGTCTGTCCGTCCGTTCGTCTCGGTTTTGCGAATTGCGAGTTGCGGATTTGGCAAGGATGTGAAGTTCGGAAGTTGTGCACAAATGGAATGGGGTGCTGGTGTTTGTCTCGTCTCCCAAGGTGTTCCTTTTTTACGACCATGTTGTTGTTGTTTTCGTGTATATCGTCTTGTTATTTCCAATCTCAAATCTCAGCCAGCCCAAGCCATGAATCCATTCCAAACCTACCTCACTTTTTTTTAATAAGTTTGTTGACAAAAATAACGTGGAAAATTTTACGTGTTTTGATTCCATTCCATTTCACCGTTACCGTTACTCTCTCCCGCCGCCCTCCCATCATTTCAATTTTACGATCCAGACTAGACGAAACGACCTACTTTTGAGATTCAGATTCTTCTTATTTTGCACAAAATTTGCTCATGCTTGCTTAATCCGCAATTGCCAATTTATGGCCTAGAAAAACAGCAATCTTTTTTTTTGCCGTGGTCCGGAAGTGGGCTGCGATGCGCTGCGCTGCAAACTTCTGCTGAATTGACAAATGTCTCTAAATATTTCTTCTCGGTCTTGGGAAGTTGAGAAAGGAAGAGAAAAAAACTTGTAATTTTTTTTTGCACGAAAGTCGAGTCGAGTTTGTCGCATTCGCTATTCGCATCGCATGGGAGTGGAAGGAAAACATACATGGATGAGTTGTTAAGTACGTGTTTTGCGGAATTACTACTACTTTGCTCGCTTTCCTTTCCTTTGCTTTTTTAACTTTGCTCCTCAAAGTCGGCATTCGCGTAGAAAAAAATATGCTCCTGTCCAAAAAGTTGGCACTCGAAATGTAAATATTGTGGCTTAGCGGCAGTCCCAGTCCCAGCAGCAGCAGCGGTCGCCGCTCTTGTATGCAAAAAAAACCACCGGATTTCGACACTAATTTGTTGTTTGTTTGTTTGGTGTTGTTGCCCTAGGTCCAAACTCACCGCCGTTGTCTGCGTCCCAACCGAGTGCACGAGATGCTCTGGCCGCCCTCGAACTCTCCCGCCTCACCCTGTGGAACATGTATGCCGGAGGCCAAGGGGTCGCAGGGCTCCCGCAAGTGCCCGGCCCCATCCTTGACCCCAAGGCCCCGCCCACACAACAAGAGGCTCTGGACTTGGGCGTCCCCACGCGCAACTCGGAAGGAGCTCACACGCCCAAACCACAGCCGCCCATTGACTCTTCACCCAAGTCTCACAAGTCAATCTATCAGGTACGTTTTCGGGCAACGATTTTCGGCCAAAATCCTGGAATTTTGCGCACATTTTTGGAATTCTGTCCATTTTTTGGGCGAATTGTTGGAATCTTGTCCATTTTTGCTTAAAAAAATTGGAATCTTGTTCGTTTTTGGACAAATTTTTTGAATTTTGTGCACTTTTGCGCACATTTTTTGAATTTTGACCACGTTTGCGCGTATTTTTCGAATTTTGACCTCTTTTGTGCAAATTCTTGGGAATTTTTTCGCAAATTTTCGGAATTTTGACCAATTTTGCCCAAATGTTTGTTGTATTTTGTTGAGTTTTTGGTTCTAATCCCATGAATTTTGTTTGAAATGTTGCAGTCAGATAGATTGGAGCGCGAGAACGGGAGTGGCGGGAAGCGGTCTGAGCACCACCACCACTCGCACCACCACGTGAGCAACAACAACAACAACACCAGCCTCAACAACAACAACCACCACCACTCCGGGCCCCCGCCGCCCAAACGCCTGGCCATCGACGAGTCAATTTCGCCCGTGAGTCGGGGCGGGACTCACATCAAGATCAATTCTCGCGGGGACGGGCGCGGCATGGACTCTTCCCTCACCGTTTCCATGGAGATCAACGGAATCATGTACCAAGGGGTCCTCGAGGCGCAGACTCAGACGCAGCAGAGTGCTGGGCGTGTCTCTTCATAACTCCTCCCCCCGCCTGCGGCTCCCCCAATCAAAAATGAAGACATTTTCTACCACAATAATTACCACTGTAAATTTACCCGAATTCGGGTAATTTTGAACTCGAACTTGGATTTTTGCATTTAATCTAGTAGCCCCGCCCACTGCGAGGGGGGCGGAGCCTAGCTCCACCTCGGCATTTTTAATTTATGTATTTATGCAATTCATTTGAATTATTTGTTATTTGTGCACGTGTGTATTTTTTTGATCTCTTGTTTCCGGAAAGCCCCTTAATTTAAAAGTCCGTGTGTTTATTTTTTAGAAATAATTTTTAGAGACAAAAGGCCAGTTTGAATATTTCAAGTGGCATTCTTTTTTTGTAAAAGCGCACGTGCGCGCGCTCGTCACTTTTAAAAGAAACGAGCGGGATTTTTGTCAACTTAGTTTTAAATGTAAATGTAAAGTTATGGCGGGTGTGTCATTTGAATGACAATCAGCGGCGATAACAATTAAGGAGCAGAAGCGCTCGTGACCAGTAGTCGCTAATTTGTAGCTCGTTCGCGGGAGGCGGGAGATTTTAAACTAAATAATTCTTGTCACTTTAAAAAATTCAGCACGTGCGCGCTCGTCGCATGGTTTTTGTTGTTCGTTTTTGTATTAGTGTTTTAGAAAAAAGTGCAATCTGAGAAGAGTGCACATGCTGAGGAGTATTATTGTACACAAATGTATTGTTAGAGTTTAAGAGTTGGCGCGCACGCGCAATGGGCAAGAATGAGGCCTGCGCCTGCGCGAGCACTTGCATGTGCGCATGTGCATGTCGTCGTCAGTATTTAAATTGTGGTATTTCAATTCCTAATCAATGTTGTGCATGTCATGCATGTGTAATTAGTTCCACTCAGGGATACTACGATTAAATTATGCTAATTAATTAATTAATTGTTAATTAATTGATGTTGTAATCAATGTTATTGTTTGCATGAGCAGAGCAGAGGGCTCTGAGTTGGTCGTAAAAATTTCAAGTGAATGTCAATCGGCGTCGGCGCGATCTTCAAATCATGCAATGCATTTAATGTCAATTTTGCAATACAAGTTGTCCCGGCGAGGCGAAGGAGAGTCATTTTTTGAGGGGACAACTCACATTTTTATTGTAATTACAATTTTAATTTAATTAATTAATTATTTAATCTGCACAGCTGGAGGCAGGCATGCATGCGCGGCGGCCATAAAACTTTTAAATGTTTTTTTTTGTTTTGTTTCCTATCTGAATTGTTTGTGAGATTGTAATTAAAAATGCAAATTTATATTTATGGTTGAGTTAGTTGTATTATTAGAGCATTGAGGTCATTGACCTCCGCTGACCTTTGACCTGCGCGTGCATTTGAGGGGTTTTATTTGAATTTGTATTCATCAATCTAATTGTTGTAACTCATGCGATGCGATGCCCTAGTAAATTGTGAGTGTATTTAGTGTGTGGATTTTTGTAATAAAATTCCAAGAGTCGATCAAAGCATAAGCAGGAGCTGGAGTTTGACGTTTGCACCAATTTTTAGCCAGTTCCTTTCGTGCTCAATTCATACCTAGTAGATCCCAAGAATTTTTCATAGTTGGGCTAAAATCTCACAAATTAAATTAACCGGGCACTACGTAGTAAAATGCATCAAATTAGTCTGACAAAGGAGACTTTGTCAGACTTTGTGGTGTTCTTAGCAACTAATATCCTCATATTTTTCTGTACACTGGACTGGACTCTCTGACATGTCCTGAGTCAGAATTAATCCAAATTAGATTGTCTAATTCATTTTGGTTCGCAACTTTATTTTTTTGATCAAAAATCTCAAAATGGCGAAATTCCCATGCTTTTAACTATAGGAAAAATCGAGTTTCCTTACGATTTTTCAAAAAATCTCAAAGATCAGAAAATAATATTTTGAATTTACTCAAAATTTTCGGTGACTATAATTTTCATGTACCCCTGAACTCTATAAATTGAAAATTTTCAAAAATTGATTGAATTAGAAATATTATTTTCAATTTTAAAAAATCGTAAGGGAAACTCAGGAAACTCGATTTTTCCAATAGTTAAGAGCATGGGAATTTCGTGACTTTTGAAAATTTTAAAAAAATAAGGTTGCGAACCAAAATGACGTTGACAGACAATCCAATTTGGGTTAATTCTGACTCAGGGCATGCCAGAGAGTGAAAAAAATATCACGATATTAGGTGCTTAGAGCACCTCGGAAGTCGGAAGTGTCCCTTGTGAGATTAAAATCTCGGTTTAACTTTAATCTCAGAGTTTTTAAAACTTGGTTTGGTTTAGCTCTGAGTTTAGAATCTTTGCGATTGCGACAATCGGGTCGGGCGTTAGTAATTAACTGCACAGATTCTGACACTGCTAATTGCTAATCTGGTGGCTCATGTTCACGCCTGTGTCTCCATCTGTTGCTGGAGATTCGAATGTTTGAGAAGCACAGATTTTAAAGGGCCTTTCTCATTTGCTACATTGTGGCTCAGCGTGGAGCGCTGAACGTAGACCACATCCTTGCGGTCATTTTTACTTTCTTTCTTATCTCTCAATTCTCAAAAATTAAAATTCACCACAACAACGACTGTCGTTTTCGTTTGCATTTTCATAACAAATTGCAGATTTGCCTAATTTGCAAATCCAAGGCATCCGAATTTTTTTTCGTCTCGGAGCACATTGTTTTCTTTTCGCATTCAAAGTTGCAATACTTCCAATGCTAATGCAGACAATGCAGAGTGTGTACAAATCCATTACGTCAAGCGCTGCACTGCAAAATGCAGAACCGCACCACCCAATTCCACCGGAATTTCCGGAATTTGACAAAAACGAATTCCCGACTCTTCTTTCACTTGCACTGCACCGCATCCTCTGCCTTCCATGGCATGTTTTTCATTGCTTGGGTTTGTCGAAAGAATACATAAGACAATTTCTTGCAAGAAATATTCTGGCTTGCCCAAAGCCAGATTACTCTGCAACGAAAACTTGGTGCTTTGGCACTGGCACTACAGCACAGATTGGCATACCAAACTGCAAATAGAAATATGGAAGCACTTGAGTCCAATTTAAAAATAGACTTAAACCAACTAGTCGCAGTCGGTCGACTCCAAAACTCCGACTGCCGGCGGTCGAATCCGTCGTGTTTCGTGTTTAGTGAGCAAGCCTCGCCTTTTTGATCTTCAGACGACAGTATAGATTCCGCAATCAACCTTTTCAAGTCTCAAATATTCAAAATGAAGTCGTCCAAGTTCAAATTGATTCAAATTCTAGTCGTAACTTTGGCTCTGGCCGTGACCTCAGCTTCAGCTCAGCGAGGTTCCCACGACATCGTCAGGATTGTCACTTTAGAAGTGAGAAAAAGATCGGAGCGAACCCGTCATCGCTAAAATTAACTTTGCTCCAATTTTTCAGCTTTTGCTAATAATTTGCCAAATTCTTTGGACAGGATTCGCCAATGTTTATGAAAAAGGACGGAGCCGTAGGGACAGACCTTAAGGTTCGCTATGAAGGGTTCGCAGAAGACTTTGCTGACATCCTCTCCAGAGAACTCGACTTTAATTGCAAGTCTATTAGCCAATTTTGTAGCACAGAGTGTCCCGAAAGTAACAGTTTAAGTATTATTGTCTTATTGTGCACAGATACTTTGCACACTGCCGTGGACGCCACCTATGGGAACTTTTTTCTTGGGAAATGGAACGGAATGATTGGAGAACTTCAGTACATCGTAAGATGGAGCTCAAGCCCAAAATTAAACTTTGACCTTTAGCCTGACCCCTGACCTTGGTTTGAAATTGTGCGGCTTTCTAGGACGGTAGGGTGAGGGCCGACTTGGCCATTGCCTCTCTCACGGTGACCAAGAATCGCTCAGAAGTCGTCGACTTTAGTCTCCCCTTCATTCAATTCCAATTGGCCATTTTAGTCTATGACGACCCATCCGCCAAGGCGGGGGATAAGGACAAGGACGGCGTCAACGATGAGCACGAGGATGACTCTGACGGCCAATTTGTGTTTCTGAAACCATTGTCCGTAGGCCTCTGGATTACTTTTATCCTCAGCGCCATCTTACTCCTTTTCCTTATCTTCTTGGCTGAGAAATTTGTAGTTGCCAAGATGAGAGGAGACGTGAGGAGGCCGGGGGATGGGTTCTTTGATGGCTTTTGTTTGAAAGTATTTGGGCCTCCCAGGTAATTCGAATAAAAAGCCACGCACGGTCCTTAGTTTGATATTCCCCCTCTAATATTGGCTTTTTCTTGGTCGTGTCGTGACGGCCCGTAAAGGTCTTTGAGCGCGAGAGTCCTTCAAATCATCTTCTGGGTCTTTGTCATCATCGTCTTTTCGTCCTACTTGGCAAATTTTACGGCTGACCGCGTCATGGACTCTAGTCGTCATGAGACGGAGCTACCAAAAGTGGCTATCCAATCAGTGCAGGATTTGCTGAAACAGCCTCAAGAGTTTCAAATTGGCGCTTTCCGCGGTGGCAGTACCTACCATTACCTCAAGGTGTGCAATGCTGGCATTTCAATTGGCTAGCAGCCCGCGGTCCAATTTGAATTTGGGTCGTAATATTCATATGGTTTTTTTGAATAGTCGACGGAAGACAAGGACCTTCAGCAACTGTTCAAAAGAATGAATGACGCCGGGAGCTTCCTCCAGAGCAACCAACTCGGCATTGACAGAGTTCGCCAAGACAAAGGTTCCACAATCATACATAATCTGAGGCCACAATTTTAAAATTTAGCGCTAATCGATTTTAAAAAATTCCAGGCAAGTATGCATTCATCATGGAAGCACCGGGAGCTAAATTTGCGACCACACGAAGACCTTGCAACCTTGCCCTTGCCCCTAAACAATTTGGCCCTAAAAGAGGTTACGCGATAGCCACGCCCAGGAACTCACCTTGGTCGTAAGTCACCGCGTAATTGCGCTGTGAATTTGAAATTAAGGCAGGAATTTTGTATCTGCAGGGAGAACATGAATTTGAAAATAATGGAATTGCGGGAGAGTGGAGTCATGGCAGATTTGGAGCGCAAATGGTACGAGGATTTGAGCGAATGCCCAGTCGAAATTCACAAGGAAGACTCGGATTTTGATGTGAGTTGCCCTTTGTGCGCAAGCGTGGTGAGCTTTTTTGGAAAATTGTGATTCTGAATGCGATTGTTGTACATTTTCCAGATTGTCTCTGAACACTCGCCGCTGACTGTGGTGGACATGGCCGGAACGTTCTATCTCCTCGTCGCCTGCCTCATCATCTCTGTGGCCGTCGCCTTTGTTGAAATCTCAATGTCCACCGCCAAGTACAAGTAAACGGATGCTATTGCGCAATGCGTCAACAGAAACTTACCCCTCCCGATCACTCTGTCAAAATGCTTTTTACTAATAAGTACACATCACTGCCTTTTGCCAAGCGATGAACGTGAAACATGAAATGATCCAAATTATTCAAATCCTATCGTCACAGCTAAATTATTGATTAATATTCAATCATTATTGGAAATAAAATCAGGATGAACAAAGAAGTTGGCCAATCTTCTGTGAAATTTTAGAATTTTAAATACTAATTTATAAATAAACACTTGCACCATTTTTCGAAATCTACTTCTAAGGGACACTTCCGAGGTGTTCAAAGTATCTAATATCGCCATATTTTTTACATTCTCTGGCATGCCTTGACTGCAAGTCAATCGAAATTAGATTGTCAAAATCAATTTTTACTAATTCAAAAGAATTTTTATTGCACTAGTTTGTTAAATCAATTTGGTTCGCAACTTTTTTTTTTTGAGAAAAAAGTCACAAAACGGCGAAATTCCGATGTTCTTAACTATCAGAAAAATCAAGTTTCTTGACTCCCCCCTTCGGATTTTTTAAAAAATCTAAAAAATCTGAAAATGATATTTACAGCTTACAGAATTTTCTTCTATAGTTTGAGTTTATTGAGTTCAGAAGTACAAGAAAATTATATTCGCCAAAAATTTTGAGTGCATTAAAAAAATAATAATCTGATTCTTGAAATTTTTTGAAAAATCTTATGTGGGGAGTCAGGAAACTCGATTTTTCCTATAGAAAGCAGTACGAGAATTTCGGCCTTTTTCGATTTTTTAAAATTTCAAAAAATAACAGCGTTGCGAACCACAAGACGACATGCCTGCGTTACCTTTGGTCGCCTTTAGTGAACTCCAACGAGGACACCTCCAAGTTTTTACACACTTGACCTGTAGGACTTGTAATTTGCAAACTTTTTCTTACAAGTGAATTTGGTTTAGCATCCACTCACAGAAGAGTCTTGTCAGAAGAGTGCGAGTGTGCGTAAAATTCAAATGTCAACAAATTCACCCCTTCATAAATTCTTTGATCACAATGCCAATATTTATTTATTTAGTTTGATTTCCAATTGCTGACAAAACTAAAGCAATATTAGAATTCTAAAACACATAATTTGAGAATAAGAATTTGACACACTTTCAATAAGTTTCCAACCCAAGCTTAATTACCTAGGAGCTATTTTTTCGACTTCCAACCTCTTTTTGTATTTGTTTTACCCCCTCCGGAGAACAAATCTCCCAAATCGATCGTACCGTCCAATCTCGGAACATTAGCCAACGGGATCGTATTGTCCGCTACTATGACGTTGACGACAACGTCTAGAAATTCTTTTGGAATTTGCAAAACGACAAATGTCGACGTGAACACATAAACGTTGGGAAGCGTGGTGTTGATGGGTGGAGCGCCCAAGACGCCTACAATTCTATAAGCCATGTAGAAATGATTAGCCTTGATCGTCGCATTCGCACTCACAACGACCGAGCTTCTGTAAGGCAACCAAATCGACTCATCTCTCAACGCTTCAGACGCATTTGTTTGTCCTAACTCTGCTTGGAATTTTTCGCGGATACCAGCCCTATAGTTTTCCCACCTGATGTCTTGGTCTGCGTCCGCTCTAGGCAAGTTAATGTGGAGTCCATGCCCGTAGTTAAGCCCGTCTGCAGTGGTAGAAATGGTGACTGGGAAATCATTTGGTCTGACCTGTCTGTCACCGTCTACAAATTCCAAATGAATGCTGACAGGGCGACGACGTGGAGGCCCCACGAATCGAATTCTCATCCCTGCACGCATTTCATATGCACCGCAACTGAGGACAGGGTCTTTGAATATGAACGCTTGCTCTGCCTCAACAGAGTGGGCTTGTGTTTTCATATCTTCCTCGGTCTTTGGTCTAAATGGGCTAAACTCGAGTGCAAAAGGTTGACCTTGGCGTCCCTCAAGGCTCGCCTCTGAGGCCTGACGACTAGCCCCTGCACTTGCTGAAACTGCCGTAGACATTGTCCCAGCAGCAATGGCTTTACTAGCCTCTTCGCCGGCTCTCGCAAAGAATGCAGCCCAGGTGAATGGCTCTCTCTTAACCCTCCGATGCCCAGACCCTTCCGCCGCTCTTCCTGATCTAGTCGCACCACCTTCACCTGTGTTTACGGTACTTTTGAGCACAGGGCCCAATTTTCTTCGAGGGTATGCCGCCATGGCCTTGTATTTGTCGAGTTCTGATATTCTAAAACTGTCAGTCACAATTTTGGCGGCATTTGTCACTGTCGCCGCTCTTTGCCTTCCTGTCTCTGAATACGTTCTGCTCAAGGAACCTGTGATTTGACAGACGAAGTTAGTCTGTGGGGCGCCTGTGCACGGAGGATCTGGGTCTTGAAGTTCAAGGGTTAGCCCCTCAGATCCACAGTCCAGTTCCTCAATGAATGCAGGGACAGGGCAACACATGAACTGAAATCGGTAGCCATGGGTGCTAATGAAATTGGAAGTGTTGAACCCCCTGTCCGCCCCCCAATATTTGGACAGACTTCCCAGGTAGGCTCCCCCAGCTACAACCCCACAAATGGCATGCCTAGCAGGACAACTAAAGGAACCGCCGCCTGGTTCGACGTCAGCGTAGATAGTACCCGTGGCTGTATTGTGTTCCGCAGAATTATACCTAGCGCTAATTGTCCCACCAGTCGAGCAATTAAAATTGTATGCGTAGATCACATTAACGCCGTTTTTCTCTACCGCGAAATTCCCACCAGTCAGAAACCCGCTACAGGTGCCTTCGCCCAGAGGAATATCGGCAAAAGCTGTTTCAGCGAAAGCTTTAGTCTTGTATAGCTCCGTGCTAAGAGGAGCTTGTGAACTTTTGTCGAAATTACTGCAAGTGAATTCGAGCACCATGACCACGAGGTGCCTCTGTTCTGCCCCAGGACTAGGACTACCTCCTTTTCTGTTCAAAAATCGAGCCTTGAAATCAATCCTGTCGATAAATTGAAAGCGTTCACATCGGTGAGCGGCAGAATATGAAATGTGGTCGCGGGGTGACTCGAGAATGAATGCGGACTGGACCAACTCTGACTCAACGCCGTCCCCACCAGCTCGGTAAGTTGGGTTTTGCTGTTGACAGAAAAACAGAGGTAGAGATTAAAACTTTCCATGAACGTCGTGCATACTACGGATGGCTCAAACATTTCGACGTACAGTGGCGAGCAGGAATATTCGGCCATTGACTGAATAGGAATATTCGCTCGAATAATTGCCTCAATACTGTCCAAATAGTTAGCGATTACAGAATTATTTGGTCGAGCGGCGGCTAACCGATATTATACGCACAGGAATATTCGTTATTCGCCAAGTGGCCGAATATATTATTCGGGCCATCCGAAGTTCGCACTAGTCCTGTATTCTCATTTGTATAAGGTAGTTAATCTTACAATTGAGATGGTAGAATGCCAAGCAGCTTCTTGAACGTGACAACAGCCAATACGCACGTTGGTGACTTTTTCTGCGTGAATAATTGAAAGACAAACAAACTTTTTTAATAAAACAAAGCCCAGATTTGGAGTTTCACCTAATTGAGCCAATAAACTAATTAGGAAATAACGTTTGCAAGGCATTACGCACTTGTGTTCCCGAAATGCACATCCATTGAGCAAAGAGCACTCTGTGGCGGACACTGTACTCTATGCACATTCCGACTCACGACTCCATTATATTTTTCTGCTCCGACCCACTGCTCAAGACCGGAGCATAAATACCGCCCACCCACGACAATATCTTGACCCAATTCTTGAGTCGTCTTGAATTCCATCCCAACTATAAGTTGACCGTAAGGGGCCACATCTTTGCCGAAATATTCTGCCCGCCCACATGCCTGGCTGTTCCCTGCACCCACCCAAGAACAGGTGGGCGTTGTGTTGAATACATTCTGGCCCTGTCCTCTTCCCAAATTTGCACTTTCACAACATGCACAAAATTGTCCATTTGCTAAGAAATCATTTAGACCAATCACATACGTAGCGCTGTCGCAAGTGTTCGGCTCTTCTGTAAGCAGTCTTTCATCTTTGTCTTCAAAAATCGATATCTGTTGTGTAAAACAATAAAAAAAACTCGTCAACCCGTCACTCAGTGCATCTCTGGACGTAAAGTTAAAAATGAAAAATGTGCAATTATTACCAAGGTTGGGACGCCGAGGTCTGACATTCCTTGTCTAGGCTGCTGCAGTGTGGTCCGCCGATTTTGCCCTAAAAGTACGCATATCAACAAGCAAATCACTTTTAATTTCAACGAAATTTTGATTTGGAATTAATTAAAAATTGAAGCATATGAATCTGACCAAACATGTTATTGTAATCAATCTGTTCTTGCAAGTGTTGTTGCCAAGTTGGTGGAAACTCGGTGACTCCGAATGATAAGTGTAGTTCATTGTATCTGATGATATGTGCACAAGGTATACTATGGAAAGCACACTCGGCAAATCCAGGCTCAGCTATGTCCGTAATGTTCTTCCACCACCCACGTATGTTTCGGCACAAAAACATTGTGTACGTGAACGTGTAGTAGTCGCAGTGCGAAATGATTTGCCATGGATGAAATCGATATCCAATTTCGAGTAGAACTGATTTTAAAGCAGATTCACAGGACCATACTTTTGGTTGACAATTCTGCACAAAAACCCCGATTCCGACCAGTTAAATCTTGGCCAAGCCAAAAGCATGTTGCAGAAGTGTTTTAAAGAAATTGTCGCAAACCCGATTGATTACATCCATGCCGCATTTTTTAAATTTCTGATACTTTTGCATAAAGTTGAGTGCAGCCTCATAGTCTCGAATATGGTGTGGGTTTTCCGGGTGACCAGGTAAGAATGCTCTGTAAGCATCTCCCATGACCAAGTGACAATTGGCAGCTTGGACACAGGCTCGTGGATTCTGGGCATTTGTTCGTGGGAACAAGTAATTGGCGTGAGCAAAGGCTGTCGCCACCACTTGTTTTGGATTAAAAAAAATGTTTTTAGTGAATCTTTGAATTGTGATAATGGAAAATTTGGGAAAAAGTAATTTCGTCTTACAGCAGGCCGTTAACAACTTCCCCATAGTGAAAAACTTTTGAAAAGTTTGAATTCTTAGCCCAAACTTTGAATGGAATTGTAAATTAAGATTTGAACCGGGTGTTGTTGACTCGACTGACTTTTGGTGAGGTCTTCTAAGTAAATTCCCCGATTTGACCAACTTATTCTGTTCAAGTTGTTGTGGTTCAATTTCAAAGTCCCAAGCTGCTAGCTATCCAACCAAGCTCGGTTTGACTGTCCAAGTACTTCCAAGATTCCAAGAATGATTATGATTATTTTTGCTATTTGACCTGGAAATGAATTGACTGACTTCCTGTTCCTGAAAACGAATTGATATTATTTGCTGTAGTACCAGAGTCACCAAAGTTGACTTCCGCGTTCATCTGACTCGAGTTTAAAATCCAATTTGTTTTGTTCAAAATTGCCAAGGATGCTATGCTGGTCTAAATCTCCGCCAAAAAATCTGTCTTTCATGGAAAATTAGTGGCCGACCCGGAATATCGCTGGACGTATGCTTGCAAATTATTCAAATTTTGGTTCCAGACGTAAATTTTTCATGAATGTGCTTTTATTGAAAAAGAAATGACTGTCGAGTTGACCAGTTTGTGAAATATTTGAGTAAAGCGAAGGTGTCGAAGAAACAGTTGTAGCAAACTCCACACTTATTCCGTTCACCACCCTGCCGTCCATTCCTGGCCCCAACTTTGGCTGCCATTTGAAAAGTGTTCGGCGTCTGCTCACTCGCTGTTAACGGGCTTGGCGCACGACTGAGGGTGAGCGCGTCGTCATTGTCATCGTCAAACGGCGGTCTGCAAATTTATGCAATCAATCCCGTTACACAATCATTCGCCAATATTTACACGGTTGGGTTTCGCCGTCAGCGTATAATTTGCAAAAAAATTTGCAAGTCAAATTCGATTATCATACAGTTTACGCCAGTTGACTGAAGAGTGAGGGAGCTAGGGTTAGGGTGTTGCAATTTATATTCGAGGACCGACTCAACTTGAGCCGACTTGTAAGTGATGCACTTTAATTTGCACCACCTTGCTCCATCAAAAATACTTACGGGTAAAATATTTGGAAGGGCAGAGCTAGGAGCCCAATTTCCGCTGACCTGCGATGAGCCTCACAAATTGTAAACTTGAGACATTCCTCCCAATTAAGGCCTAAGTCGTCCAAAATTCTGGAAATATTCGTGGCCGTTGACCTCTCAAATCTAGCGCGGCCAACTTTATCATCGTCGTCCACGACCGCCTCTGCAATGGCGAGACTGGAAGGAACTCCGATGTAAGTGATGGCCGCCAATAGTCCGAAAAGAGCGAAGGCGACCTGCATCCCGATATTTGCAACAAAATAGCTGTCAGATTTCAACAAATCCGACCCGGGAGTTCTGCCTTCTCATGTTTCTGCAAGTCTTATTTACCTGGTAAGTCAAGTCCAGAGAATCTCCGGAAGACGTTTGTCCTGGCAAAGAGACAGCGAACATGGGGACGTACAAATTGACCGTCGTATTAAAAATTGCCTCTTCAAACAAATCATCCTTTGCGGTCAGGTCCACCATTGGAATTTATTTTGGCCAATTTGGAAATTGACAAAATCTGTACTTAAAGCTAACCACGAGAAGACCAACAATCCGCACTGTGCCCACTACAATCTCAATCGTCCGCAGAGGTAGGAACAAATGCGGGCAAACAAAATTCTTGCGATGATACTGAAAAAGCATTGTTGGAATGTTCGGACTCCGCTAAGGTGGTCCAATTAGCGAAAAATGTTCCCTAATTGGCTCATAAATAAATATTGAGCTAGTAACATTATGAAA
Source organism: Hymenaphorura dentifera (assembly GCA_034699705.1). NCBI lineage: Eukaryota > Metazoa > Arthropoda > Collembola > Poduromorpha > Onychiuridae > Hymenaphorura > Hymenaphorura dentifera. The sequence goes on from JAQGCM010000186.1 coordinate 21,583, forward strand.
TGAATTCTTTAGGCACTTTGCAGAGTATTGCTGCAGTTAGACTTCTAGCTGCGAAGTGTGAATTCCATAATTTGCAATATTGCAATGTCGTTCGTTGCATAATAATTGCAAACTTCATTGTTTGGCCTGAACTCCCTGACCAAACACGTAGAAGGAAGGATCTTGTCAATCGAGTGAGTGCTCGAGAGCTTGAGCTGAGTCGAAGGTGTTGGGAATTGTTGAGCTACGGCTCCAAGCAAATATGACTTAACTTTTTCTAACCGTGTTTTAGCCGCAATTAGTATTATTAGAGGGTTTAGTGCAGATGTGGCAGACTATTGTTGCTAAGAAATCTTATTTTAAAAATATGTATGCAAGTGATCCATCTTCTCGTTCATTACTTTTGAATTTCATTTGATCCCAATCTGAATGACCTCTTTCAGAAAAGGCTCAGTCATTTTGACAGTCCTTCGCATCATCCTCTTTGACCCGCATAACAGAAAGCAAGTCAAACTCAAAGCTCAGCCGAACAGCAAAATAAGCTTGGCTCTCAGAACTTGTTCGCGCAAGTTAATTTAGTACATGTGTTAGATTCGAAATTATTTGTTATGTTAAACTTTGGAAATGGTCAAGATAATAAAAGTAGTTAGATCAAGTTAATCAAACTAGAATTCCTACTAAAGGCCAAATTTCCGAATCATGGAATTTTTATTTTGAAAATGCCAAGTGCCAGGTAGTCCGGCTTTTGGGCTTGAAGCAAATTCCATGAAAACGGAATAAGAATGAAAAAGCCAAGTAAAGCAGAGAAGTGAGAAGTGAGAAAGTAGAGAAAGGCAAATGGGAAATTGGAACAGATGGTGAAATTAGGAATTTGTGCACTGCAATGCAATGCATCCACGCACGTGCTCAACGTCCTCCCACTCTAACACACAGTCGTAAAGGAAAACGGCGCCAGTCTCCACATTCGAAACCTAGAGTAGGAATTAGTTTTAGCACCAAAAGGCAAAGGCCAAAAAGTCAAAAGTCAATTAATTAGCATTCTTATTTTAACCAAGTTTGTTTGGCACTTGCCACGTTCAGATCAAAAAAGCGACAACAAAAGGCCTTCCCACTTTTGACTAATCTTAGACTTGGGTCGACAATCCCATTCGTTAAGTTTGATTTGACAATCGATTAATGTGAAACCTGAATCAATCATAATCATGAGTCTGCCCAGGACGACCGAAACGACAGGTGCAAATAGTAGTAGCAGTAGTAACAGTAGGAATTTTATTCATGAAATGGAATCAATCATTTGCGACTTAGAGCGGGGAACAGTCGTGACCAAATATTTCTTTCGCAAAAAACCCGAGAAAAAAGTGCTTTCCATTCTGAGAGAGACAAGACAAGTGGTTTGGAAAAGAAATCAGTCAGACAAGAACATCATTGAAGGGGCAGGTAAGCCGACTGCACAGTTGTTTTGCAAGAATTATTCAAGATTGATTTCGGCCGAGTTTTAATTTCTTTGTTTGCTTGCAGTCGATCTCCGTGAAATCAAAGAAATTCGTCAGGGCAAAACGTCAAAAGATTTTGAAAAATGGCCAGACGAGTCGAAACGCCAAGAGGCGACCAAATGTTTCATTGTTTTCTACGGAGTTGAGTTTCGGCTCAGAACACTTTCGATTTCAGCCATGAGTGAAAAGGAGTGTGATCTTTGGGTCAAAGGCCTCAACTTTTTACTCAAAGACACCGTCAACCTCCACTATCCTGGACAGCTCGACATTTGGCTAAGGAAAGAATTTTATTCAATGTGTGGCAATTTTGAGAGATGGTCAGTTCTGTCCGATTTGTTCAATTCTGCACATTTCTAGCCAAAATTTTAATTCGCTAATTGAAATTTTGTGAAAATTTGCAGCCACGACGGAGCCATCAGTCTCAAAGACATGAAAGTTTTTCTACCAAAAATCAACTGCAAAATGAGCACTGGGAAATTGAGAGATAGTTTTCAAGCCGTCGACACGAGAAAATCTGGCTCGATTGGCTTTGATGACTTTTCACTTCTTTTTCATCAAATTCTTCATGATCAAACAGTAAGTGACTTGTTTGGATGTGACGCCTTTTAGTCTAAATTTTTTTACATTTTTGACTCTAGATTTTCACAAACTTCCTCGGAACTTACAGTTTGGACGGAGAGCGAGTCACGCTCAAGGAATTCCAAACCTTTCTGACCTCTGAACAAAAAGAGTGCAAGAGCCCTGAACAAGTGTCGGAATTTTTGAGAAATTTTCTAAAAGACCCTGACCGTGATATTCATGAGCCTTACTTGACCAAGCTTGAAGTAATTTCACTACGATCCACTTTTAAAACCAATATTTTGACTTCAGTTTACTAAATGCTCATTTTTGTTTCGTTTTTTGCAATGTAGTTTGTAGACTTTTTATTTTCGAAACAAAATGAGATTTTTGAGCCTAAAGAGTACGGAATGACTCAAGACATGACTCGGCCTCTCTCCCACTATTGGATTGCTTCTTCACACAATACGTGAGTTGCCAATTTCCGCTCTATTTCTCAAGGTGGTCCAAAAATAACTGACCATTATGTATTTGAGTGCATACATGTGCAAAATTGACTTTGTCGCTTGCGAACCACCTTGTAAATTTCTTGCTCGTATTTCTTGACTTCCAGGTACCTAACTGGGGATCAATTTTCATCCGAGTCTTCGGTTGAAGCCTATGCTCGCTGCCTTTTGCAAGGGTGTCGCTGCGTTGAGCTCGATTGTTGGGATGGACCTGACGGTCTCCCATTTATTTTTCATGGACACACCCTCACAACCAAAATCAAATTTGTAGACGTCCTCAAGTGCATCAAAGAACATGCCTTCGTCGCCTCACAGTCAGTTTGGCTTTTTTCTTGCAAAATTTATGGTCAGAAAACTTGAGCAGCATTTTTTTTAAATTTGCACTGTATTTAGGTATCCTGTCGTGTTGAGTATTGAAGACCATTGCTCTCTGGTTCAGCAGAGGAAAATTGCACAAAAGTTTCAGGTCCGTTTTCTAATTTTTTGCGACTCTCGTGAAATGGCTTGAGTTTGAAATCCGAATTTTGATTGATGTTGGCAGGAGATTTTCGGTGACATGCTGGTGACCCAATATTTGGATCGAAATGAAACTTGTCTCCCCTCCCCGGAAGCCCTCAAGAGGCGCATTATCCTCAAGCACAAGAAATTACCAGAAGGAGCCGACGAAGGCTCGTTTATTCCAAGAACGGACGACTTTTGTGAGAATTTAATTCGGATTTTTTTTAATTGTAGTAGTTTTGGTGGTTTTTCTAACTTTGACCTTTTTATTTGCTTTTGATAGGCAAAGACATGGACTTGAGCAACACGATCAAAAACGGAATTGCTTACATTGAAGACGCTGAGAATTTATGGCGCCCACATTTCTTTGTTTTGACTCATAACAAATTAGTCTACACGGAAATGATGAGTCAAAATTTGATGGATGAAGATGAAGAAAATTTGGATGAGACCATTGACAAAGTCGCGGTAAAAACGAACAGCGAAACAAGCCAAATCGGCTGCATTTCAAGCCAAATTTATCAAGGATTTGGCGATTTTTTTGCAAAGCACAGCAATAATTCTTGTCCTCGTTTTTTTCAGGAGCGTCAAGAAGAGTTACATTTTAGTGAGAAATGGTTTCACGGCCGCCTGAAGGGAGGGCGAAACACTGCGAATGAGCTGCTTGAGAAATATCGTAACTTTGGGGATGGAACTTTTTTAGTCAGAGAAAGTGAGACTTTCGTCGGAGACTATACTCTGTCATTTTGGTAACAAATCAAAATATTTTCAAGCATTTTTGGTCAAAACAATTAATTAAATTTCAAGACGATTAAAATTGATGACATTTCTGCTTAGGCGTCGAGGTCGTGTGAACCACTGTCACATTCATTCCAAGTATGAGTGGGGTCAAGTCAAATACTACCTCATAGACTCTCTCACTTTTGACAGTCTCTACTCACTCATCACTTACTACAGATCAAATCCCATCAGAGGACTCGTAAGCAAGCCTAGCAATTTTTTATTTTTTGCACAAAAAGATTTGCAAAAATTTTCAAAACTCTGTTTTTTAAAAATTTGGACGAGTTTAGGAATTCCAAATCACGCTGACCGAGCCGATTCCTCAGCCCCAAAGTCATGAGACTCAACCTTGGTTCCACTCCTCCATAGACCGAGTCAGGGCTGAGGACAAACTCAAACGAGTTCAACACGAAGGTGCATTTTTAGTCAGAATTGTGCAGCACGGCGGAGATGAAAGATTTGCAATTTCTTTCAGGTATTTCGCTGCTCAGATTTGCTGTCATGTTGTTGCAGTTTTTTATATTTTGCACTATTTTTGAACAGGGCCGAGAACCGAATCAAACACTGCGTGATCAAAGAGGACGGAAGACTATTTGTTGTTGGGCTAAACAAGTTTGAAAATTTGGTTGACCTTGTACAATTCTATGAAAAGAATTTGTTCTATAATCAAATCATGCTCAAAGTCCCCGTCACAGATGAGCTGGTCAAGAAATTTGGTCTTGTAAGTTTTCCCACCATTTTACACGCACGATTCGTACTTTTTCTTTACTTTTTCGTGATTTTTGACATTTGAAATTGATTGCAGAATCCAAATGACGGGGACGATGACGTGTATGGCCACCCGGACTATTTGGACACCAATGCTTTTAACCACCAGGTGAGCCTTGCAGGCCAGACGTTGCAAATTCCAGAGAATTTTTTAATTAATTGTTTACTTTGATTTCCAAGCCACTCAGCGTCCGAACCCTCTACGACTACGAGGCAAGGAGGGCCGATGAGCTCAGTTTTGCAGCCAATGAAATCATTACCAACGTAGTACAAGAGCACAGGGTAAACAAAATTCGTCAAAAATTTCGCATTTGTATCAAAATGTCAAAAATTCTTACAAAAATTTCAGGACTGGTGGATCGGTGACCTCGGGCTCAAGAAACAACGGTGGTTTCCCGTCAACTACGTGGAAGTCGTGGCCACGCCTGACCCGCCATCATCGTCGTCATCCGACTCCAGACTACTGGTCGCTCTCGACCCCCCTCCCGACCCCCTCTTGGGCACCCTTCAGAAGGGGTCCATCGAAATGATGGGCGTGTACACCGAGCTGCTCCAAAACGCAAGCAACCCGGCCTTGCCCTCCATTCTGCTCATTCACGCCGACCCTTCGTTCACGCTGGCCTTCAGCTCCGACTCTGAGGCGAAGGAGTGGTACGAGGCCATGAAGGAAACCTCACAAATGGCCTCGGATCGGGACAACCTGAACAAGAAGATGGAGCGCATGAATCGGATCGCCAAAGAGCTCTCCAACCTCATCGTCTACTGCTGCTCCATCAACAAGTTTTCCATGGAAAGGGTCAAGACCAAGGGGCGCATTTTTTATGAAATGTCAAGTTTCCCGGAAACGGCGGCTGAGAAGTTGATGTTGGACAACATCAAGTTTTTCATTTGGTTTCATCAAGTTCAGCTGAGTCGGGTGTATCCGAAGGGGCAACGGTTGGACTCGAGTAACTATAGTCCGGTGGCCATTTGGAATTGTGGGTGTCAGATGGTTGCACTCAACTATCAGACTGGCGGTAAGTAAGCTTTGGTCTTTGCCAAATTTTTGCAATTCTTTCATTTGATTTTTGCAATTTTTCTGTAGACAAAGCAATGCAACTGAACCAAGGAAGATTTCGACAAAATGGCGGGAGCGGGTATATTCTAAAGCCTGAATTTATGTTCAGCCCTGACTTTGACCCATATTCGGCCAAGTTGGACGCAATCATTTTGTCTGTTACGGTAAGACCTGGTTGCGCAATTTTTAGTCGCAAATTTGCACACTTTTTTTGCATTGCTAATTTGACTTGTTGTGCAGGTGATAGGGGCTCGACATTTGTCAAAATCTGGGCGTGGCATTGTGAGTCCTTTTGTTGAAATTGAAATTTTGGGCGGAGATTTTACTGGAGGCACGACGACCATCAAGACCAAGACTATACGTGAGTTTTTTATTTCGAAATTTCTGGAGGACAGCACGATTTTGGAATTTTGGGGGTCTTAATTTTGTAATTTTTTCTGCAATTGCAGAGGACAATGGATTCAACCCAGTTTGGAACGAGTCATTTCAATTTGAAGTTTTGGTGCCAGAATTAGCCATGATACGATTTGTAGTTCAGGATGAAGATATGTTTGGTGACCCCAATTTTATTGGGCAGGCTAGCTACTCGGTAAATTTCACAATTTTTTCTCTCCAAAATTATGGAATTTCGCAAGCAATTTTTGACTAAATTTTGCCAACTTGATTGCACTTGCAGGTAAACTGCTTGCGTCAAGGCTACCGCAGCGTCCCACTTCAATCTGGCTACTCTGAAGACCTAGAATTGTCTTCACTTTTAGTCCATGTGACAATCAAGAGCGAGAGAGTAAGATGCTAACCTTTGACCTGACTTTTGGCCTACCAATTTGACATTATTTGCGGATGTTTTGTTTTGTACCTTTTAGCATTTTGTTTTTTAATTGAGTTTTGAGGGTTGTTTTTAATATGATTTCTTTTGAATTGTTTTGCCTACGAATTGTGTTGGGATTTTTTAAATCATGTTTTGTTTGCCGACCAGTCCAGTGACTCGTTCCAAGCAATTTTTTGATCACTCAAGAAATTATAATACTCTTATCATTTTATACGTACGTCACAAGCGATGCGGGAGTTTTGTTTTGTCTATTAAAATTACGTTTTGTTTTGTTTGGCAATTGAAAATTTTGCTGCAAAGTTGTTGTCTGGAATTTATTGCGCATTGCTTGGTTTTGTTGTCTTGAATTTTTTGTTTTCTCGAAATTAAAAGACTTCAAGTTAAAAGAATGGAATTCATTCCCGAAAATTTTGCAGGAAGAAGAGGCGACGATTCTAAGACTCCGTGATGCTTTGCCAGCCCTCTCCAAAGAGCTGAATAAAAATGAGTTAGAGGGAGACAAAGTTAGGGCTGAGCTGGTGCGCAGTGAATTTAATCGAACCCAAGATTTGATAATTTGTTTGGTCGAGAAACAAATGTGTAGGAAGAGCAGTGGGAGTAGTCATGGGACGAGCAGCAGGGTCAAGAGTTGCTCTTCCATCGGGGCATTGGCGGCGGCAGCGGGCGGAGGTCAGCCCCACCAAAACCAGCAGCAGGGTCAACAGCAGCAGCGCTGCAACTCGGTCAACTCTTATCCATTTCAGTGGAGCAATTAGTTCAGTCCAAGTCCATTAATTAATTGCTCTCATTAATCAAGACTTTTCTGTTTACATTCCATTGAATTCCAATAATTTGCTGGAGTTTGTGGTGGATGGGTCGACTCGAGTGGTCGTGGTCGATGACCACTATGCAAATTTTGGAAAAGTTCCTGTGCAATTTGGAGATTAGAATGAAGACTTCACCAATTAATTTTAGCTTGGAGTTGCGAATGGCGAATTGTGCCTCACCAATCATTTTGAGTTTGGCGATATAAAAATTATTTAGTCGTAGGACTTCATTTTGGATTAGTTCATGTCAAATATCATTTATTTACATTTATTTTTGCAGAATTTAATTGTTCGCCACTATTTTTAATGTGATGCACTGCACTAACTTATTTTTGTGTCAAAAATCTACAAATCAATGCAATGTTAATTACAGATTCACTAAAGAGAGCGAATAGCCCATCATTTATTGAAATATTGAATTAAGAGCACATAATATATGTAATAAATTGATGAAAACAACACGTTTTTGATGCATTTTATACAATTTTATGTTTATTTTGTAAAACATTTTTTAATATTTTTGTACATTTCTTGTAGAATTTTTTTACTAGAATTTGGAGTGTTTTTTAGATACAATTTTTGTACATATTTTTGTAGAATTGATAGTCTTTGTTTATTTTTTGTTTGATTTTCCATTGATCGAATTAATGAAGAAATTTTAATCTTGTTGCTATTATCAAACAATGCCAGGCATTGAACTAAAGTGAGTTGAGCTCGGTAACATTACAAAATTCTTTAACCTGCTCTGCCGATCCAACGCCAAATACAAGGAACTGTGAGAGGAGAGAGAAGAGAGAACCCATCTGCTTTGCACAAAGGCCTTGAGTTGATCAATTCCACCCAATTTTTACTCAATTCACTGCACCCTGCACCGGGCATTTCATTTGAAGACCGAGATTTTTGAGGAACAACGTCAAGCAGATAGCGGAGCAGTTCAACTTGGGGTGCCTGGATGACAGCTGTGCTTCGGACTCAGAGTCTGGCTGCTGAGGTTTGGCTTGCAAAGCTTTCTGTAGTGGTTTTGGTGGGCAATGCACTGAGTTTTCGTGTGCAATGCGTTTGACGGCTGATTTGAACGGCTTGTTGCACCAGAGGCAAAGATTCTGCAGGCCAACAGGAAATACAGGTTTTGGTTTGTGCTTGTTCACGAATCTCGGTTTCTTTGGTTCTTGAGGCTGGTCCTCTTCAACGTAATTGGGAACTTTGCCAACAGCACAACTTCGCTTTGGCCGTGTGGTCGATCCACGTGTTTGGTCATCATTGGGCTTAGTAGCCCTACGCATGTGTTTTCTGATATCTTCAGGTGTTGGAACGTAGGTCGGGTCCTCTTTTTTGTTCAACCAAATCTTGTCCCCGCTCTTACTCTCAGGATGACGCTTGCGACCTCCGTTCTGGTCAACTAATTGCAGAGGCGATTTCAGTTCGCAAGCATCCCGTTGGCCGATGCAACGCCAGTTACTGGCAGTGCGTACGAGACGAATGCAGACAGGCACTTTCCTGTAGGACACAATCAATGATTAATTAATTATTAAGATTATTAATTAATGATTGTAAGCTTTTGCTGATACACTACGATAAACAGAACTCTATAATTTACCTGATTGGTTTAGCCTTGCAAATGTCCTTCAAGATCACTGTTGGTTGTCCCCTTGCAATGAGGGCTAGTATTTCTCTTTGCCGTTGGGTTTGTGTTTTCAACACGGCATGAGCGTACAGATGTTTGCCTATCGCTGCCTTTGTTGTAAATATTTTTGGGCACATGTTGCAAGTGAAGAAAAGTGGGTCAGCGTTTGTTCGGTTGAGTTCCATGTTATGCTTGCGGACGCTGTTCAAATAGATTGGCAATTAATGAAATATTTCACTCAGATGTGGCTTAAAGTACTATACATGTTCGTTAACAGATATTTATAGGTGCATCTAGTCAGCTGAAACTCGCTGAGCCTAGACACAGAACGCAAAGGTGCGGAGCCATCTTACAGATTGTAAAACGAGATGGAGAACATGACATTGTGTGCTTGCTAACCCATTTATAAAAAACTGAGTTGGGGCAACTTGACGTGAAGCCAAAATGTAAAACCCAAAATAGTGCTCTACGTAACCTCAAAAACGAAGTTCACGTTTTAAGTTTTCATTTTACGTCAGGATGCCCCAACTGCCAATGCCAATTATATTCTTGACGGAGTTCCCGCTATGTCGTCAAGATATTAGGGAGTTGGGGCAACTTGACGTAAAACTAAAACGTACGACGTAAACCTTAATTTTGTCTGAACTCGTAATGTTATTTTTACGTTTTACGTCTTGCGTTTTAGTTTTACGTCAAGTTGCCCCAACTGCCTATTAGGCAGTTGGGGTAACGTGACGTAAAACTTGAAAGCAAGACGTGAAGCAACACTAAAATAACGTTATGAACGTAGGCAAAAATAACGGTTTCACCAAATTACCCCAACTGCCTATACGAAGTTGGGCATCTTGACGTAAAACTAAAACGTAGCAAGTAAACCTTATTTTTGCAGATAGTCATGTGGTAATGGTAATGCTATTTTAGCGTCTTACGTCTTGGTTTTAGTTTTATGTCTCGTTACCCCAATTGCCAAAGATTTCGTACAATACCAAGCAAAGAATTTTGAAATTTCAATACTTCAGAAATATTTACCAAATCGAGTTGAGTAGATCCAGAGATGCGTTCAAGGACGGTGGCAAATGCAGTTGTAAGTTTCGTTACAAACACAGATAGCAGTTCAGGAGCAACAGTTTGAAAACGTCTGCTTCGTTCAAGAACCAAACTTGTAATGATCCCTTGAGGTCTTCCACTTCGGTACTAAATACAAGTACACTACTGATACGTCCAAACCTTTAAGAACTAGTTGTGAATTGGAGAGAGATGTGATCACCAGAAGCGCGGACTTGCTACTGACTGGCGAATGCGTCTACCGAGCTGACTTATACGAATATTCCTTAAGCTTGCGTACACATTGTGCGCTTATTTTCTGGGCTATTGTTCCAGTGATTTTTTACGGTACGGTTAACATTGGTTGTGTATATAGTCGTGTATTTTTTGGCTTATCGGTTGTGGGTATTGTTGTCTATTGTTGGTGACTATTAATTGCAATATATGGGTTGTGAATATTGTTTGTGCGTATTGTTTTAGAATGTCGATTGCGAGTTAATGATTCTGAATATTGTGTGCCAACAATGATTGCGCATGTTGTTTGTGCGCATTGTTATTTTGTATATATTTCTGAGCAAGGCCCATTGCGTCAATTAGGTGTCATGACCAAGTGCCAACATCTGCCTGACGTGCAGGTTTCGTTGCAACGTTCTCAAATCTGTTTCGGATCCGTGTACAGACCGGGTGGTCTAAACGTAAACTACTAGATCCAGGACACAATAGGACAGGGCAAGACGGTCGACTTGGTACCGGTCAAAGACGGTACCTTAGCTGGTAGTCATTTTTGACGACCAATGACCAACGCATCAGCGCATAATGAAGCCGTTGTAGCTTGTCGCCCAATAAAACGCTGACCTCAAACCAATGAACAAGCAATTAGTAATTCCCGCTGAGCAGAAGCGAAATGACGTCATGCGCAAGCAGGTATTCATGTAGTCAATGGCACCTTGACATAGCATACGAACAAAGGAACCAAACGTCCAATTTTCAAAGCAATAAATGAGGTTGAGGAGTAGAATCAATAAATTCTTGGATGCTGGAAACCACAACCCAACAGAGGCTTAACGAAACAACCATAAATAAACTAAATTACCTATATCAAATGCCAGCAACAATTTAAATTCCAGAGTTGGAGAATTGAGAGGGATAACCTTGGGTTGAGAACTTTTAAAATGCCTGCCGTGCCTGCATAACTCAACAAGGTTCAAGGGAAGACAGATGGTCGGCGGAAAGTTCAAATTTAGGGGTGAATGGGGTCGAGGTTGAATCAACTTGTTCACCTTCAATCCATCGCATTTCTCTTCACCAGCTGGCATTGCTAAGCAGGATAGTGGCTTTATGCGTGTGGATTGGCATTGCGTCATCAGATCAGGAAACCTCAACCGCAAGTCGATTACAACAACAAATCAAGTCTGTTCTGTGGTTTGTAACTCTGTATGCGTTTGAAATGCTAGTAAGTAAAACTAGGGACGAGGCAAAACCAACGGAGCGTAAGGACAGTTGCCTTTTTTTGCCTGGGTTTGGTTGGGTTCACCCTCTGAAGCAGCAGCAAAATTGCATGCATGGTTTGGATGGGTACCTGTTTCTCTGCCTGAATCTCAGGTCTGAGAGGAAGAGGATTCAAAACTTTCATCAAATCAACCTTCAATGGGATAAAAAAAAAATTTCTCTCACTCGGATAGTGTTAATAAGTCATTCAAAATCTGACTTGGACTTGCAAAGGAAACTAATTAAAGAACCGGCCGAA